>CAIGRS010021207.1:0-10940 GCA_903798395.1 Fraxinus floribunda
AAACAAACTGTAGAAATTGAGTTCTAGCCATCGGAATGTGATGCGACTTTGTAGGGATACATCCGAAAAGAAAATAATAATAATAATAAAACAACATCGGTAACCAGGCCACTCGCCAGAAAATGAAATTCAAATGTTAATTTGTTTAGGGTCGAAACTACTCTGATACCATGTAAAAAATATTATAAATTGTATATAATAAACTTATTTCTATTATAAAGTAAAACCCTATTTATGGGGCTATAAATATCTCTAAAATGAAAGATTGCACAATAATTATACAATCAACTATTAAGGAAAATAATCTTACACTATTAAAAAATTATCATAGAGATTATTATTTCCATATCTTCAACCGTTCGTAACATAATTTTAAGGATTGACTCTTCAAAATAAAGAACATTTCACTTTTAAAAGAATTTTTAAAAAATGCTTTAAGAAAATTCCAAATCGATAGGCTTTTCTACATCAAGAACTAGATAGATATGGGAAGTTGAAGTTTTCCTTCGTAGAGTAATTGAAAATTATGTATACCAGATCTTGAAAAAGCACACATAGTGATGTCTAATTTCCTTGCATTTATTTTGATTACACAGCTGATGTTGATAGGATTCAATAATATGTTTATATATACTCGTATTTTAGTATTAGTTAATACCTGTGCCATAAATTTATCAAAAAACTTTCATACACAGACAAGACAATATATAGTTTAAGTTTGTGAATGCTTGGCTTTGGACGGGATGGTTCGAATATTTCAATACTTGAAATCATCTATTACACCCAGTGGCAGATCTAGGTGAAAAAAAAATTGTGTATTTTTTTTTTTTTTTTTACCTATTAGCCCGTGTTATAAAAAAATAAAATTGATCATGGATTCGTCCCTGATTACACTTCGAATATTTCGTATATGAAATCATTCGGGTTCACATAATTACTAAAATAATCAATCTTGAATGGTCGGTTCGGGTTCATTCAACCCATATCATTTTTCATAAAAATCGGGAGCAATATAATACAATACAAATTATCTTCCCAATATGTAGCAAAACTAGAAAAAATATAATATAACACAAAATACATATTTCAACACTGTAGTAATCAATTGCAAATACGCCACCAAATAGCATATAATATTTAACATAATATAATTCAATTCCAAACTGTGATGCCTCAATAAGGATATGTGGGACAGGCATATCGTAAATTGTGGTAATGAGTAGCTACTAACGAGAGCGATATGATTTAATTGTTCAAACGAATGAATTTGATCGAATTAATAATATACTATTTGAGCCTTGCAAACTTGTTATTTTGGATCAAGATGAATAAATTGTAAAAGAATAAAAATGAAAATTTTGGTTCTGTGCCCATGACTCCAGTTCAAGAACCAAGAATCGTTCGTAACTCGACGATTCTCGATTGTGATTCTTTTTTATATTTGGGAATAGGATTGGAATCTTTTGTTCCGATTAAAAAAGCTCACTCCTATCTATACGAGTTTAAATTGTCACCAAGAAGGAATTTATAATTTTTTTATATAATTATTTATGTTGTATTTTCAATGAGATGATGCCACATATAAGATGTAAATATGCCGGTTATCGAATATTTACATCCCATAACTTTCATAGTTGAATACAATAAAGCTTAAATCTTTTTGTCTTACGTTATTTAATATTATGTTAAATCATCTTATTTTAATAATAAATATTACCAGTAATTTGATTATCTAGATTGGTCGTGTAGGGTAACGTTATATTTTTCTCATCATTGACTCGGTGCTTCACTAGGTTTGCCGTGGGTTTGGGGGAACTAAATTCAAAACGCTGTTAAACTTTGGACTTTAATCTGGATTCGTAAATTATTTATTACAAACCTACGATGTCACGCATAAGACTTTTTCACCCTGAAAACCAATCAGGTACATTTAACCTTAGCCTATAATATCCCTTGTATGTAACATACGATATCCAAAACCACAATACTTCATTAGTCTAAACACTAAAGGCTAGAGCCAATTAATTTCGCTCTGAAATTTTTTCTCATCAGTTTGGTACAAAAATGGCTTCTGCCATCGCCGTCTCTTCCGCACAAACTAAACCGCAGCACCGAGGTGAGCTGCCGGCATTGGCAGAGCTTGAGGTGTTGCACAAGAGAAACGAGGACTTGGAAAAGGAATTAAAAAGGAGCCTGGAAAGAGAGGAGAATATGAAACAAGAATTGCAAAGAACGTGGGAGCGGCTGAGGGTGGCGGAGGAAGCGGAGGAGCGGCTTTGCACCCAACTCGGCGAGTTTGAGGCGGAGGCTGTAGATCAGGCTCGGTCTTACCGAGACCGATTAATGTCATTAATGGAGCAGCTTTCTGCTGCACAAAAACTTCTTCAACAAGCCACCATTAATTCTATCTCCAGTTCTCAATGATCTTGCACCATTAATCAATTATGAATAAAAGAACTTGTAGCCTTTTACTTATTTTTGTTTTCATTTATGATTCAAGGGTGTTTCAAATAATCCATTGGATTTTTGTACATAATGCTCTCAACTTCTCCAAAGTTATCTTGATGGGAGATTTGTGTATGGTTTGATTATTGATGATGTTAATTATATTTTTCTTCTTTCGTTTTATGCCTGTTTATACTTTATTCTTTCTCATGATCCCTTCTTTCACAATTCAGTAACTTGGAAAACAAAATCATATAAATTAACCAGGGATTAGATCTGATCCAAAATCATCTATGGCAGGTAGATTCGGATTTGTTTGATTCTCGTTCTTTTGCCAAAATGCATTTTGGAATAGTGATTTGATCGAGAATGTGTGTATTTCAAAAAGAAATTTTTTTGAAATTAATAAAGATCAAACAAGGATTTAAGGAATAAACTGGTTGTACTGGCCACAGCTCATTAGTGAAAAAGCAATTTCAGTAAAGAAATATAAAAATTAATGAGCTCAAGATGCTCGTCCCACTAATGTGCAAGTTTATATGGTGAGTTGAGCCACAACTTTCATGAAACAAGCCGGCTTGGGTGGTGTGTTGAGCCGAACCCAAAGCTAGACAAGTCGAGTGATTCGAATAGACCCATTTAACACCTCTAAATATAGAATGCAAATTGTTTTAAGAAATTTTTGTCTATATTTGAGTAATAACTTTTACGATCCCCGTATATTTTTGAGACCCTGCCCCACCCCACAAAATGGTCCATTATTTTGATATAAGAAACAGGCAATAATGTACATACGTAGACAAAATTAATGTTAAAATATGACCAAACAAGTTGACCATTGATGCCATTGAGCGGCAAATATTGTGTGCCGCGGCGAAATGCACAAACTAGCTTTGAAACTTGCGTGTAAAGCAAGACAATTGTTGAGAAAGTCAATTGTCTTGACATTGTGACACCCATTTTCAAGCATTATAATTTGCAATCTAGTTTCCTCTAGAAGAAAGAAATTTGGAAAAATTGATGAGGACTATATCTATCAGGTTTTCTCATTCATTACAACAAAAAAAAAAATAATAATAATAATTAAAAAAAAAAAAGTTGCCTGCCAACTTTTTATAGGTGGATTTTCTTTTCAGACCAATTACTTCAATAAAATATTGTCTCCAACTCCCTTATACATTGTTGGATTACAGCAAATTTGAATGTCCAATATTCATTGCTAATATTATAATCATTCATTTCTCAACTTCCAGTTACTTACGGGGTATGTATTTAAATTTGACACAATCAAATATCATAACTAAGTCTAGAGTATCTTGTTAAACTCATCTCAAATGTTTATAATACGACAACTCAACCCGATTAATATCAAGCAAGAACCCATGTCAGATCGACTCATGCCAAGTTAGAAAAATAGGACCGAGTTGATCCACACTAACAGACACGGAGTTGATCAGGCCTAAGGTCAATTTGCTATCCCGTTGAACAAAAAAAAAAAAAGTCGAGATTTGGAAGCCAAAATAATTGAAATTTGCATATCCAGTTGTTTCACTATTCTCCCAATTGCTTGATAATCAACTCTCTGCGTTCATACATGAATTTTCAAGCAGGACCACCACTTGTTTCAGTATTCCCACAGTTGCTTGATAATCAACTCTCTCGGTTCATACAAGATATCTCTCTCTCATTTTCACCTAGAGGACTTCGAGCCATATACTTGGTAAACATTTCTTATTTCGATAATAAGATAATTTAGTTTCCAAAAATAGTATTCCCTCCGTCCCAATTATATAGGCTTGTTTCGTTTTTACACACGGATTAAGAAAGTTTTTTTTATGTCATTGAAAAATTAATTTTTGTCAATATCTTTTCTAATTTACCCATATTTAATTTTCAGTATGTAAAACTAAATTATTGTTAGAATTAATAAAGATTTTGAAGAAAAAGAAGAAATGAGAGTTATTCTATGTTTTCAAGAAGTGAGAAATGTATGTATTTGGATNTATTTAATTTTCAGTATGTAAAAGTAAATTATTGTTGGAATTAATAAAGAATTTGAAAAAGAAGAAGAAAAAGAAATGAAAGTTGTTTCATGTTTTCAAGAAGTGAAAAATGCGTGTATTTAGATGATTTCAATAAGTTGGCACATTAATTGTGAAAAATTTAATAAGGATATATTGGTAAAAGAACACAACAAAATATTATACGTTAGGAAACAAGCTTATATATTTGGAACGAGAAAAAAAAAACTCAGTCTATATAATTGTGATGGAATGAGTAACTTTCTTTTACTTAAATATAGAATTGAAGTAAATTATTCCGACACTTTTGGTTGTTAACTTTACTCCTGACTTAAGGATTAGCATACATCCTCAAAAGGCATGAAAGTTTAGCCCTTGTTTGGCATCCATTTTTTTTTTTCTCATTCTTATTCTGTCTTCACTTTTTAACTACACATTCTTTTATCAATCACTATTTCAAATCAATTTTTTCTTCAAAATGGGTATCAAACAAGGACAATATTATTTGGCTCACCAGCACTACAAACAACTTTTAGTTTGACCAAATTAGGGATGTCAACGCAACGGGATGGGACGGGGTATTTGCGGAGACAAGATTTGAATTAGGTAGTTTCTCGCCCCGTTTAGGGCAGGCCCCGTTTAATTTTATTTTTTTTAAGTTTTTGATAATTTATTTTATTGCCCCATTCATTAGAGTGAGACAATAATATGTTTTTAAAATTTTTATTTATTTTTAAAAGTTAAATTATTCAAATATATTTGATAAATTAAGGTTTTTATTGTTTGTCATATTTTTTAGATAATCTTAATTGCCATTTTCTATTAAAACTAATAAAATTTCATGAATTTTTTTATTTAAAGTATTGAATTCTAAATAATAATAATAATATTAATAAATAGGACGGGGCACCCGTTATCCAGATCTGCCCCGGAGCAAAGATACTCGCCCCTTTCCCAACCCGACGACCCGAATACTCGATTAAGAGGGTAATCCGTCCAGTTCAGGGCGGGTCCCACGGGTATTGAATTTATCGAATTTCTTTGCCATCCCTGAGATCAAATACTAATATATAAGTAGCGTTAAATTGTCAAATGATCAAAAATGAATGATACCGTGTTTGTTTCCTACAATAAAAATAAAGTAATAAGACCATTTTCTTTTCAAATATTTGTGACAACACTGTAAAGATATGATAGACAACATTTAATTTTTTTTATTTATTTTTTTAATATTATCCAATATGCTAATAGGTTCAATCTTGTCCACCTTATTAACTTGATTTTTCTTCCTTCATCCTATCCCTATAGAGTAACTTACTTTTTCTTCTTCGATCCTATCCAATCCATATTGGTCTAGCATAAACCCGTAAGCATCGACGATAAAAGAGGAAATCCATATAAGCAGTACTCAGGAAATACAATCACACTTATATTCTTTCTGAAGAATTAGCATAATATTCTGGACAATTGGCTGCGACTTCTGATATATTTTCAGCCTGTTCTTGAATGCACAGGCAGTTTCTCTCTCCACGTACCATTTTTGAAAGAGCAAGGCTGAAAATGTATCAGATGTCTAGAAATACAAAGTGAAAATGAGAATAAATATTGAGATTTTGAAGGGTGTGAGAATTGTTGCAGATGAAACCATCCCTGCAGTCTCCCTATTTCTTCTTCTTTCTTTCATTGGCGAAGCTGTTAAAGCACCGTTCGGTCTTTTCATCCTGCATTGCAAATTAGCATTAGCCCCACTTAATAACCGAAACAAAATAAAGAATAAAAATGCGTGGAACCCAATCATATTGTTTCATTGTCCCTCCAACTGCGTATCAACCTTCGTAGGAAGGTTGAGGATGCTCATAGGGTCATACAAATTTATGTGTGCCTTGTGTTTCAAATTTTGTTTTGCTTATTAATAATTTCGTAATTAGTAATTCATTAACAAACACAAACGCAGAAACAAGGAGAAGTAATTACCCGCTGTCGGGACAAAATATGATGTCGTATTCATTAGCCTTGCAAGTGAAAGTGCTGGTTCCATCATCAAATGCATAGCTATAAGCTCTTGGACATGCTCTCTTGAAGATATTTGAGTAGAATGACGGCCGGCAAGTCGAAGGATTCGCAAATTCTCCACTGCAGCAATACTGGTCTTGTCCAAATGCCTCGCACGCGCTCTTGCAGCCAACAACTTCGCTTCCACCTTCACCGATCACCTGAAGTTCTTTCGGGCAACCTGTTCAATAATAATAATAATAATAAGCATCATCATCATCTCTTAACAGGTTATGGTTTTTATCATGAAGTGGTCAGATCTTACCCATGTTGACATTCGAAACACAGCCTGTGGCATTGCATCCACTGGGAACTCCTCGTGGTGCCGCAACCAGTGGCAGATTGTATCCATCGACGAGACTGACATCGTAGAAATCCTTCTCGTCTCCAGCTCCAAAGGTTATTTCAAAGAGTGACGCCGGAGGTGTGGCACCCATGCCATCGCATTCCAGCCTTCCCCCACAATCCCCTGTTTGACATGAGCCAACACCTGATGTATCAAATGCGCAACCCGTCCGACCCCATATGCGACCGGACCATCCTGGAACACTTGGGATTGCAATACTTTGGCCCGAATCCAGTTGAAACCCGGTTGATGGTAGTTGAGGGGTTCCTCCACCGGCTAGTGTACCAGGCCATATTGTGTGAGGACAGTTGTTGATAATGGTAAATGTGCTAGCAAAAGAGTAAGAAAACAAGGAAAAGACGATCAATGAAATGTAAAGTCTCCAAGATCCTATGATCAGCATATCTAAAGTATCCTATTGGTAGCAATTTCTTGTTCTAAAGAGAATTAAGTAGGGCTGGGTAGGGTGTGGTGGGGGTAAAGTAAGAGGGAAATTAGCCCTACCTTTCTGCAACATATTTGTACCCTGGAAAAATTCAATGAGAGAATTTCAAAATGTTGAATCCATTCGTTGCTTGGAAAAATTCATCAGCCACAAGATTATAGTTTTGGGTTTAGGATTTCTTTTATCTTGGATCGCCTAAATATAAAACAATTCTTTGCTTTAAACTAAACAATAATCTTGGAATGCATAAAAGATACCAATTGAAAAGGCTACTGCAGATTCCTCAAAAAGGTTTATTGTGCTAATATTAAAAAAACTGGGAACCAATTCTCTTCATTCTTCAACAAGAAGATGTATTGAAATCCATTATTTACTTCAAGTATGGAGCAAAGTATCAGTTTCTTTAAAAAGCTCATACTCCAATCGCATGCTCGTTACATTGGATTGGACATTAATTTAAACTATTAAGATTAACCGACATGTGAGATAGTTGTCTACCGTCCTATTCACTCCAATGCATGAAAGGAGAAATATTATCGACATTATCTATTTCATTTGAGAGAGAACCCACACGAAGGACGAGTCCTGTTCATCCAATGGCAACTATTGCAGGAATCAGACAAGTGGTCGAGGTAGCCTTTCTAGTTAGAGCAAAGGATTGAAAATCCCCTTGTCAATTAAGTGGTTCTCCCAATTTAACAAAGCATAAAATGCTTTAAATTTAACTGGTTGATTGAAAATCCTAGTACCAGATTGCCAGATATTCGAGTCCACTTTTGAGTGGGTAAGTGGTTCTCCCAATTTAACTACGTATAGCATAATTAAATTTAACTAGGGTCACGGTGATAGAAATAGTCATCATACATTAAGAAAGATTCTAGTTGCAAGATATCAAGATTTTGAAACCTTGTTGAATAACAAGAGGAGGACAAATAAAAAAACTTGGTTTTTTTCTTAGGATTTGACTTTCTTTATACCAAACTCTTTCCAGATAGGTGAAAGTCGCCAGGAATCCAACAACTACATTACTTTCAACCGCCAATTATCTCTTCTCCTACTAGTGTCATTTTATTGCAACTTGCCAACTTGCCAACTTGATGAATCATGGTTCTCGACTAACATATTCAATAACCTAATTACGGGATATGAACTTCGGCACGTGTTTTGACCTCTTAGTTGTAAGTCCTTGACAGAGACCATTTCGGTATAATAAGATCAAACAAATGGACATGAAAGAGTCGTATAAATTCACGAATACCATAATCTTTCCATTCACAAATGACCAATGCCAGCAGATATTCAGCGTTACCATCGATCACAACAGGACAATATTACAAGGTGACTTCAATCTTTTTTGTCAACACTCTGTAAAAAACAAATTCATCTGTACCGCAGCGTCGTCTAAGATTACTCGTGTACAAGAAAGAAGTACCTCGCCCTTCATGTTCCATATCCAAAGCAAGCTTCGAAAGGTAGGCTGAACAGAAGAACAAAGACAACAAAGGGCGGTAAGAGGTGACTGTGACTGCAGTCTCCGTATTCCCAGATCGGTTGTGCTATATGTACATAATGTTTACATATACATGATGTGGCGAAATATGATCAGGTCATCAACCAAAAAAAAACCACTTCCTCTCTTTTTGACACACATTCTATATGTAAATCATTATTTAACTCATTATGTACAAATAAACTTGTTATATGATAATCTTATGTTTTAAAGAAAGAAAGGCTTGTGCATAACAAACACAAAACTTTCCAGTCATTTACTGCAATGAAAGCGTTGCCTTTGTGGGATTTTTCAGAGCTAATGAGAATGCTTCCAGAAATTCTTCAGCCATTGTCTTCAACTAATAACAGAAATTCTTCAGCCAACATTGATGATCTGAACAGTGAAGTGAAGCCTTCAGAGATGGCAACTCCAATTGTCACTAAAATCCTTTTTGAGTCTTGCATTGATTGATATTATTGATTCACCAGCATACTTCTGCACGTTTCTTTGTTGCAACTCAAAAGAGTAAACTTTCCTCCTGCATGACAAAGGAAAGACAAATAATTAGAAACTTCTACAATTCATCAATTAAATACCACTACTAAAAAACATGATAAGCTCTATTTAAACTGTCCTGTACGACACGCTTCAACCCCTGCAAAAACAATATTAACTTTAGGATCCAATGTAGAGAACATGAAAAAAGAAAAAAAAAGAGAGATTGTGCAAGAATAATTAAGAAGCTTCTCTGCCCTGCTCAACCTGGGTCACAAATTAGAAGTTGAACGATGAAATACAAGAATATTTTTACACAAATAACAAAGTGTAAATGATTCAATCGACTAATTAATTACAAACCATGGAAGAAATTCAATGCTTCCTGAATAAAGATCAATATACATTTAACATTTATGTACTAATCAAGCAAAAACACTGAATCAATTAATGACGACATAAAGAAAGATTCTGTAACACCATAATATAAGATTCCTAATAACTGAACTACACGCAACAAATAATCAAAGGATCTTGATCAAAAGTGACCAAACAGCCGAAGTACAGAGCATACATAGAACTGCACAATCTAATAAAGAGGATAGCACTATAATATAACACTCGTTATATTTCAAGATGCAAGGTGCCGTATGGTGCAACACAAGCCTCAAAATAAGTCATGGGATATAGCATTCCACATTTCCTAGAAAGAGTTATGTTATTGAAGAGCTAGAACTCAATAATGTAAAGCTGAATATAAAGTGTTCCTACATAGAGGCAGGACAATCCAGTCCGCCATTGAAGTACTCATCAAGTTCAATTACTCCATACTTGTTTTCAAAAAAGTAAAAATTCAGTGAAAAAAGTTGAAAAGGAAGGGCAACTAGCAGTTATAATATCTAGTTCATATCCATGCCATCTCCAATTTGACTGCAAATGGGATTAACAGAAGAGAACGATCTCTCAAATGGTGAGGGACAATTTTGTGCATCCCTTCTGCGCTTAAAAGAACAACTCTCAGAAGGGGAACTCTCGACTTCAAGCTTCCTCCGAATACCTCTCACAGCATGTTGCTCAGTCGGTGTTAATGGGAAAATCTGCTTGCTCACTCTGCAAAGAGAGCTATGGTTATCATACAAAATTCTTTGGTTACAGTTTTTGTCACAAATGTGCGTCAGTCCGGTTAGTCTGCAGCGGTACATGTTTCCACACACAAGTTCATTCTCACATTTCCAATCACACTTGTGAACAATGTTAGGCCCATCTTGGCCAAGAATACTCGACAGATAAATAACATTTGTAGGCACGGCTACCATAGATTTTCCAAATACCTCCATTGCTTCTATTGATCAGAAATTTTGATTTTTAAAAGAATTCCAGACTCCGGGTACCACGACCTGGACGTTCTGCAGACCCAACAAGATGAGAACTGTCAAATTCAATGGAGAATCTGAGCCTGCTAGGCTAAGGTTAAAAAGTTGACTTAGATAAGTTTATTTACAAGGTCAAGGTTGGAAATTAGACAGTATTTAAAATAGGAAAAATAATTAATTGATATGAAATTGTATATCTTGTGAAGAAATAAAAGCTTAGCAACTAACAAAACTATACGATTTTAAAATCCAAAATTTCTTCAAACATTTG
>CAIGRS010021233.1:0-10125 GCA_903798395.1 Fraxinus floribunda
CAATTACCCTATCATTAAAGTACAACTTTTTTCTGAAAAATAGAATGGTCAAGAGACCTCGAAAAGATGATAACGGTCTCTATAAATCTGTTTGAACATTGCCATAAAGATTATTAGAAATTTAAGCCAAAAAATTGTAGGATGTCCACAACAAAATATTTTACTCGGGATTTAGTTTGATTTATTGTCTCCATTCTCCAATACATGCTTTTATTCATCATTCCATCAATGTCATGTAGCTAATACTCGATAGTAATAATAAATACGAAAAAAAAAAGTTACAATATCGTCTAGTAATAAGATTATCCAATGCTGTCTAACAAACATGCACATTACATCTATTCCCAAGAACCAATTAATTTGACAGAGAGTAATTAGCCTCGGCCCAGCCATCGATCTTCACATAATAGAACAAGCATTGGGATTATCCTCGCTAAAGAAATACGAGATTCGTTCTTCAGTTGCATTAGTAGAAGGAAGTGCCTGTGTAAGATTTTTCACAAATCCAGGAGGTGCCTTTTTATCATAAGCTTGAGATGTATAAGAATATTGAACAACATTGTGAGGGATATATGGCCAAAATTCAGCTCTTTTCCCTGTATTCTTCACTCTCCTTAACACTTTGTTCGGGTCGACATAGCCATTAACCGTTACGCGGCTTTGCTTCCGATTAATTTCCACGGTCTTCACACCTAAATCATCGATCACGGCGAGAAATTGTTGAAATAGATATTTGTAATAAAATCATTTATGTTTTAATATGAACTGTACAACTTTACTATATTCAATCATGCTATAGTATCAGATAGATTGACACAAAAGTTGATATAATGTCACATGAAATTATATCATTGGACTATTTAAAAACACGGTCATTTTTCTCATCCATTCATCTGTTGTCACCTGCACTTCTATCATTACATGTGTCAAAATCCTTTTGATAAAGTGACATAATCCATATACATAAGGCCTATACATACGTACATACGGACAAGACATAATGCTTTCATCTTTTTTATTTAATTATTCTAAAAGTGTAGTAAGATTAGATATCCCTTTTGAGAAAGGGGACTCCTATGCTAGCTTTATGCAACTTTTATTTTTAAAATATTCGTCTTGTCTTCCTCGATCTTTGTATGTATACATGCAAGGACTTCATTATTTGGCAAATTTTAGCTTTCATATATAAGCAAGTGTGTGTATATATGTAATTTTTTTTTTATCTCGTAAGCAACGTTGACGTGATAGATCGATTAAGATAAACTCGCCTCTCATGTATTATATTATACGAGGTCTCCCTAATGAATAATTCTATTAATTATCAATTTCTATAGTCTTGACTTAAATATTTCTTGTAGCTTGTTATAGATGGGTCGATAGTTTATAATTGGAAGAGTTATCACGCCAGTAGGCCTAATCAACTAATCACTATAGTATCGGGTTACAATGTGAGGTTTGTCTCCACCTTATCTGTTGTATGCATCTCAATTGTAAATGTGGTGCATGCTAATACTCTCCCCCAACATGAGGGCTGGAACTATCGATAACTCTCCGTCCACACGAGGCTAGAGAAACAAACCCGACACATTCTACAACCATGCACTATGATATCATAGCAAAACTCATCGTAGTAATATTTAAACTCGTGTTCCTTTCCCTTTTAAAACAAAACTCTTTCATTCACATACTCATTTTCAATCACACATTTACATAGTAAAATATTTTGCACATAAATCAAAAACTTTTTCATATTTCTCAACCACACATTCTCCAAAGAATCACCATTCAAAACATCATTTGTTCAAAATAATGGCAATCAAAAGGGGGTAATGGGACGTTTACCTTCCATGTATTTAACAGCATTCTTCACTCTTCTCTCACATCCGTCACAGTCCATTTTCACTTTAATTTCGACTGTCTGAGAAAGGAAAGAAGAATTAAACTCCCATATATATATATATATATATATAAGCAGAAAATTGGAAAAAAAATATCAAATTTGACACATGGATATATATATACATATATTACATACACACCTGCATTGATCTCCTTTTGCTTCTGGTGCTTCTAACTGTGCACAAGTTTGCAAGATAGTGAAGAACACCCATTTTTTTTCCCTTCTTTTGACACAAAACAAAGGAGGAGGACTTGATATTTATACAAGGAGTTTGTGGGACTTGGAAAAGCCCATGCATGTACATTAAAGAAATAAATGCCCTGTGTTGACTATGCCTAAATTCTATTGTTCACTTTTTTCATCGATAGTGAAATTTTAACTTTATGAGGATATATTATGTACGTAGTTCACATATGTATTAAGCCGCTTTAATATTTTTTGTCCTGCATATATAAAGGATAGTAAGACGAGCCTCTATTACGATGAGTAGGGAAAAGAAAAAAAAAAAAAAAGAGACGTGAGTTTTGAAACTATCGTCGTCCCACCTTAATTGTTCACATTTGTCATCGATAGCGAAATTTTAATGTTATAAGAGTATATTGTGTAGTTCGTTCTATATATTAGGTCGAATTAATATTTTATATTCTCCCTACGTAAGGAATATTAAGGCGAACCTCATTTAGGATGAGTACAACCAAAAAAAGAAGACACAATCGAGTTCACAAACTATTTATAATTGTCATCCCATCCACCTTGATTATATTGTTCATCGTTTCCATCGATTACGAAATTTAAGCCCCTTTTTGGTACACATTAAGCCCTTGTTTGTCATTCATTTTCTCAAACATTATTTGATACAGTAAACAATTTGTATCACATATTCATTCAATAAAATATTCTACACATAAACCAATAAAATTACTTTACCTTTCAACCACACATTCTCCAAAAAATAATATTCAAAACTCTATTTCTTCTCCCAAAATTGGGAGACAAACATGCCCTAAAATTTTCATTTTCATTCTTTTACTCATTTTCAACCACACATTTTTCAATAAAATAATATTTCCATCACTTCAATAATTTTACCTTATTTTTCAACCGCACATTTTACATCAATCTACTATTCCAGAATACATTCTTCCAAAATAACGTGGCTCAAACACATCGATGTTATAAGGGTATTGTGTAGTTCGCACATGTACTAGATCGTCTTAATATATTATACTTTCTATATAGAAGATATTAAAGCGATGAATAGAGAAAAATAAAGAAAGACATGGTTTAGAAACTATTTGTTTTCGTCATCTTCTTTCTTACGGTAAAATTTTGGAAAGAGCGATAAGTAGAAGTAGCTCTCGAACTGAGAGTTAATCGTACCTATATATATTATAATTTTCATGTTCGTGTTATATATCTTTAAGTGCTCGATGATACGGGATAGTGTGTTTATTCCAAAACACCTGTTATACTCTTCGAATGCAACCCTAAAATCATATAGTGGGTTACAACTTACAACTAATCCTTTTAGATTTTCTCAATTATTTATTAAATGAGAAAATGTTGTAAAAGTAGCTTTGTGTTTGCTTTCATTTTCGTTCAATGGGTGTGGCGTTGCTTTTGAATAATTTAGATTATTATGTCACAATAATTGCTTCTGTTGCTGGATTCTGTTCTTAATTAGAACATTACTAGCTTTTTTTCTTAAACTTTAGTCGATCGGACTAATTTAAGGATTTAATACCCAAATTGTGAATAGCTAATGAAAAGATCCAACATTGCATGCTTGTTCTTACCCATCAAGAAGAATGTAAAATGAGCCCCTGTTTGGTCCGGATTAAAATTCGATTTTAATCCAAGTCAAAATCAAACAATCAATATCAACCACATCTTTCATAGTTCCCACAACTTTTCAAACACACATTTCAAAAACTTCTATCGCAATCTACTCAAAAATCTAATTTTAATCTACACGTAAGTTTGGAATTGAAACTGATCCTTTTTTATTTTTAGATGAATCAAGAGTTAGGCCGAAGGCTGCCCGATAGTGGTGCCATAGCCAACTTCGTCCTTTCTCGGTGCCATCTCTATATCGTAGTCTTTAATAAGAGAACCAAGGATCGAAGATTACTGATTAAACCTATTGGGTAATCATTGAACTGCAATTGTCGCTCATTTTCACCAGTCATAGTAATCTCACCGCCTTGAAGAACATACAACCCAAAGAAAAATATTGTAGTATGAAGTGATTGTTGTGATTTGGGGGAAAACTCTTCCTATAAAGGGAGCATTTCCCTCCTATAAATTGACAACTTTGAGAGAAAGCACATAAAAATCATGCATTCAGCTCATTCTTGAACTCAAATCTCCTTTATTTTAAGTAACCATTAGTTTTCCTTATAAATTCTTATTAGTTGATTCAAAAGTATTACGACAGTTTTTACCATCAACAGAAACATTAACTTGTGTAATTTGATCATAATCGAGGGATACACGACTAAATGAAAGGACCCATTTCCCATTTGGCACAAGTGAATTTATAGTTCAAACAAAATCTCCTTAAAAAATCTTCTATTGAATCCAAACTCGAGTTAGTGCTCATGCTGAACGGGGATGGCCGGTCGACATGCAACAATTGTGACCCTAGAGTCTATTAGAAAATTTAATAGTTGCAATACTGTAAAGTGCAGGAAAACTTATCAACTGATCGAGTCTCGTGACATCACGATGTTCTAAAGCGAAATTGCCCGTCGATTACTGCTGCGACCTCTGTGGACAATCGCCTTCAGGCAACGATCAAATAAACCAATTGTGCAGCAATCACAAAAGATTTTCAGAACTCTCCAGTGTACTCCAGAAATATGTAAAATAAAGAATAATTTTTTATGTATATGAAAATATAATCTCGTTTTTTGTTGTTGTTTTTCTAGTACCCAAATGTTTGTTTATATAAGCAAAAATAAATGTAACTTCCTCAACTATGATCCAGTATTAAGTTNATATAATCTCGTTTTTTGTTGTTGTTTTTCTAGTACCCAAATGTTTGTTTATATAAGCAAAAATAAATGTAACTTCCTCAACTATGATCCAGTATTAAGTTACAGGTTTTATGGCCAATGGTAATGGGTATATTTATTGTATAAATATATAACAGAGTCAAAACTCAAAATCCGAGCTTTATGGTTGTTAAATTCAAGCGCAAGTTCTCATGCTGAATCTTTCTTTTATTTCTAATCTTTTTTCCTTCTATTTTATATTTTGCCATTGTTTGTTACATTTAACACGAATATTCCATGTTTTACTATTAGCATTGGATTCTTGTAGTAAGATTGTAAAACTTGATTGAGCAATCTTAATTTTCAAGTGAAAATTAACTTTTTGAGAATCAACTTTTTTTTAAAGATATTTTTCCCTAGTTGGTATCCAATATGAGTGCTGATTACGTTTGTTGAGAAAGACCTGGACTGTAATTGATTTGCCATCTGGAAAGGTGCCTATAGGGTGCAGATGGGTTTATACAGTGAAGTGCAATGCTAATGGAACAATTGAGGAGTATAAAGCAAGGCTGGTGGCAAAAGGATACACTCAGTTGGAAGGAATAGATTATCATGAGACTTTCTCATATGTGGCAAAATTGATAACCGCAAGATCATTACTTGCAGTACCAACTGCAAAGGGTTGGTATTTACATCAATTTGGTGTAAACAGTGCATTTTTACCCTAAGACTTAGAGGAAGAAGTCTATATGCAAATCCCTTCTGGCTATCCTGTTAATGGAGCTTCGAAAGTCTGCAAACTCAACAAAAATGTGTATGGTTTAAAGCAAGTATCTCGTCATTGGTACTTAAAGCTGTCATTTTTCATCATTGAACAGTGCTTTCATCAATCTAAGGCAGACTACAGTTTGTTCACAAGGAGCATAAGTAATTCTTTTACAACCATACTAGTTTATGTTGATGACATAATAATAGCATGGAATAATGTAGAAGTTATCAATTCCCTTAAAGATTTGCTTGATGATAAGTTTAGGATTAAAGATTTGGGGAACTTGAAATACTTTCTTGGAATAGAGGTAGCTAGATCAACGAAAGGAATTCAAATTTGCCAAAGAAAATATGCGCTAAATATTCTATCAAATTCAGGTACCATTTGAGTTACTCCAGCCAAAATCCCACCTGATCAAAATATCAAACTATCCAAAAATGAAGGAGAGGTCCTTTCTTATCCAACTCCATGTAGAAGATTAGTAGGTAGATTACTCTACCTGACAAGCACCAGACCTGATCTATCATACTCAGTGCATTTGTTAAGTCAATATATGCAAAGTCCTAGAACATCACACCTGAATGCTGCACATAAGGTACTTAGATGCATCAAGAAAGCACCATGCCTAGGACTGTTGTTCTCCTCATCCTCAAATTTACAACTTAAAGCCTACATTGACTCGGATTGGGGGGCATGTCCAGATTCTAGGAGGTCAATAACGGGATATTGTGTTTGTATTGGCTCTTCACTAATATCTTGGAAATCCAAGAAGCAAAACACCATTTCTAGATCATCAGTAGAAGCGGAATACAGTGCTATGGTAGCTGTTTGTTGTGAACTAACGTGGCTTAGATATGTCTTTGATGATTTACAAATTCCACATCTACAACCAGCTGAATAATTTTGTAATAATCAAGCGGCTTTACACATCGCGGCTAATCCAATGTTCCATGAAAGAAAGAAGCACATTGATTTGGATTGTCATCTAGTACGTGACAAGATACAAGAAGGAAGCATGATTACGAAGTATGTGAGGATTGGTTCGCAAAGATATAGCAGAACATTTCTCTCTGCTTCCTTTATTCAGAATTTGATTCAGCATTATTTTCTTAATTGATAAACAATCACTTAGTTGATTTTGTTATACAAACATAATTTTTGTTGGTAAATTTGCGTCTCGAAGTATCAAACAGTGAAGTTTTTGCATGCTAACATCAAAAACTCAAACTTACTCTTAATTTGGTTCTCAACATTAAATGGCTAAATGCTAATTACTTGATTATACCGTCAACTATAATAATTTTAGAAAAAAATTGAAAAAAGTCTAAATGGTTCAAAATAACTACCATAAGTAGAAGGATCTGCAATAATTTTTACTAATTAAATTTTAAGAATTTGTTGAAAAAAAAAGTCTAAATGCACTTCATAAAATAAGACTAGGACAAAGGGCTACTTCTACTAACATAACAAAAATTCAACAAACACAGGGAAAAAAAAAAACATATATAGCCATTGACAAATCGGATTAAAATTGAAAAACTAACCGTTACTGTTGACTTTTATTAGACGAGTGGACCCAATAACGACTATATTTTCAATTTTAATTCCTATCGAACGGGGTTAAATGAAATACCCATTGACAAATGGGTAATATTCTAGTACATTTTCCCATTTTCATATAGCCGCCGCCCCTCAAAAACTGTGCTGGAATTCTTAATACACTAATAAAATACATCAACTTGTGTCATCAGCAGCAAGAAACAATTCAGAAAGCACCTGAATATGCTTTATTTCACAAGATTTGTTTTTCTAAATCACAAGATTTGTTTTTCTAAAGCACATGAATGAATGATCTGAAGTACAAAACATGCATGGCTAATGCTTAATGGCTTCGTCTTCTCCAACTAGTTTTTGTTCTGCAACTTTTACATATGAGAAGCCTCGGTTTCGTCGGTTCCTTCAAGTGAGATCTCAAGGCTACAGAGAAGAAGGTAAAATTAACATATTCCTCGTTTGACAACGCTAATCTTGATATCTTATGGGCTCGTTTGAGCATTATGGACGACTTGTGAAGAGGAGTAGCTCAAACCCTTATGTATATGTTCGACATGGGATTTACTAATAAGTAATAACTCTGGTTCTTCTTCTTGGTCGTCTTAAAATCAAAGTTTAGTTGTTTCTTTTTGTACTTTTCATTTGACAGGGAAATCAAGAGACATAGTCGACGGGAATTTGTGCATTCTGAGGGAAAGGATACAAGAAATTAGAGTAAAAGAAAGACTCGAAAATTGCTGTGTAGCTAAGCAAGGATGGAATTATGCACGTGCCTACAATTATAAACACAAAAGAGATGCTCAGTTTCTTCTGTTTCTCCAACTTATTGGCATAGTTTGTGGGACTTTTAGCCTCATACTTGTGTGTGGTACTTTTTGCCTCTGCTTATTTTCCCTTTTAATTCATGTCAATTAATGAACTACTGATCTATAGTAATAAATATCTTTTTTTAGAATCAGCAGAAGCTCCATTTCTCTATGCTTAATTATATTCATCGATAAAAGAAATCGAGATTTAGTTTTTCACAAAGTAAACGATGTGCGTGTATTGAACACGTGTATAGTTCACACGAGTTTATCCAAGTTTTCTCCAAAGAAAGTGCCAAAATCATTAGGTGGTTAGTTTCGATCATTTACGTCATTTTTAATTTTGTATGTTTCGTGTAATACTACAGTTCGTGCAGTCACAATGACATTTGTATATTTTATCCTATATTTCAAGTCTATGTATCAATTATGCTGGGCAAGTTAATTAGTTTTATATAAGATTGACATTGATGGTCCAATTAATATATATAACTTTTGCTTTATGTTGAAGGGAGTGACTATCAAATTCAAGGCTGGTCGAGTTGATGATCGACTCTTCAGGCCTGTTTGGCAATGCTTTTCAAAAGTCAAAACTTGCTTCAGAGATTAAGAAGTAGCTTTGGAATGTAGCTAGAAGTGCATTCAGAGAAAGCTTGCCAAAAGAGCCCGAAGAATAAATCATCAACTCTGGTATATTGTCCTTTATCACGGTCAGCCTTGAATTTGAATAGAATTTATCATACATAAAACTCAATTAAGGGGATAAAAAGAGGACTTCTACAGAAAGACCATAACGGTTGGTTATTTGAGATAAATTTTTGAGCAACCTTTCTTCATAAAGCAATCTAATTTTGGCACTGAAATCTTTTGTCTGTACAATGCCAAAGCAGGCTGATCGAGCTTCTTGATTTGTAAACTCGATGAGTTGAAACTCTCGACACATAAACATGAGCCACATGAAATTTGGTGTCCATGCACGTGTGTGTTAACATCAACTAATAATTACATACCTAACAAATTTGGCAACTTCAGTTAGGCATGTGGTTCTCATAATACAAAGTACAAATACTAGCTAATAGACTGCCATTACCATTTAAAAACCAGCCTTGAAATGTCATAAGAAAAATGATAAAACCCAAGGTAATCAAACACAGCTCTGCATTTGGATCGTGTTCAAAAGATTGCTTAAACCACTGAACAAATACAGTAGGAAAGGCTTAAACCACGTTCCTGATACATGACAATCCCACAACTAAACAGTCTTAAATTCTTAATAAAACCACCAGAAACCTATATCAACAGTATCTGCGGAGCAAAGGGTAGGGATGGGAACATTAATTTGCTAGAAATGCATAATCTGCTAAAATTGATGAACTGTCAAAAACAAGAGTAAATTCACATTACAGAAGGAGATAAAGGAGCAAATTGTACCACGATTATGAACATATGATGTAAACAAGAAACTAGGAAGGCATTCCCAAGATTAAAGTGCTCGAAAACTGTCAGCATTGTCAAGTCTAGAAATCCCTGAGCTTGACGATTCTCCCATTACAACAGGAGCAGCAACTTGGGATGATTCCCTTTTTAAAGAAGTTGGCAACCCTGATATTTCCTAATAGTATTGCACAAAGAAATTCACAGAGATCAGTTGCAAATATATTCTGTTATATCTTCTCTCTTCGTTTTTAATTAATTTAATTATTATTCTTTGAGGGTGGGGGTGGGCGGTTTGCTCCAAAAATCACAGTTACAGTAACTGAAGTAGATGTATTTGGGAGTGAAGTACATGTATTTGAGGGTGGGAGTGCACATATAGCAATGTCCCCCATTTCCAACTACTTCAAGTTCTTATTGATTTTGGAAGTATAATGCCGTGAAAAAACCTAGAAAGAGAAACAAATTCGCCCTAACTACTAACAGATCATACAGAAATTAAATTCATTTATTTTCATTCACTTTTCAGGTGGGAGAAGAAATAAAGCCTAGCTAATTGTACAAGGTAATCATCTACAAGCATTCACACTTTAATTCGCAACACAAGTTCCATGCTGACAGACACAGTACTTACCACTGGCGGTCCTGGGGGGGGACGTGCCCCCC
>CAIGRS010021236.1:0-10865 GCA_903798395.1 Fraxinus floribunda
CAAGGGTTTCTATCAGTGTTGAAACCACATCACAATGAAAACTTTCATCATAGAGGCAAAAAGAATGACAAACGATCACCTAACTTCATAAATTTCGTCGAATATCTTTTCAGCATATTCTAATGATACCATACATTAAATCAATTAAAAAAAATCAAAATAATTCACTTCATAGAAGATATTTGTCTACAAGCACTGCATAATGCAGGAAGATTCTTCTGAAAATAATTGAGTTCCTTCAATATCCATTTTGACGCCATAAATTTATCTTTTTTAACCTTAAAAACTGAAGAAAAATGAAATTAAGAGAAATTGGTGTGAGTGTGGAGGTTGAGGGTGGGTAGAAAAGAAAAATTAACGATTATGATTTAATGTTTAATAATTTAAGATAAAAACGAAAGAAAAATGAAATTGAGAGAAATTAGTGTGAGTATGGAGGTTGATGGTGAGTAGAAAAGAAAAGGAAAAATAACGATTATGATTTTACGTTTAATAATTTAAGATATTTATTATATTTAAATTTAATCGACAATATATTTATTATTATTACATTTAAAGTTTTTTTTAAAAAATTAAATCGATCCAAATGGATATTCATATCATAAAATATCGAATAAAACGTTGTAGGAAAAATAAAATTCGAAAAAAAGGACATTGGAATGAAATTAAGATTGAAAAGAAACATAAAAAATCACGACTTTACGTTTCACAATTACTGTAAAATTATTTTTGATATTTAAAATTTATCGACCATATATTTATCATGACTTCATTTCAACATTTCCAACAAATTTTAAATCGCTTAAAACGCATATTTGTAACTTAAAATACTGATTGAAACATAAAAAATGGCTTAATTTAAGATAAAAATTGAAAAAAAAAATGAAATTGAGATAAACTAGTGTGAGTATGAGAGTTGAGGATGAGTAGAAAAGAAAAATTAACGATTGTGATTTTACGTTTAATAATTTAAGATAATTTTTATATTTAAACTTAATCGACAATATATTTATTGTTATCATATTGTAAGTTTTTTTTTTAGAAAAATTAAATCGATAAAAAGAAAAATTAACGATTGTGATTTTACGTTTAATAATTTAAGATAATTTTTATATTTAAACTTAATCGACAATATATTTATTGTTATCATATTGTAAGTTTTTTTTTTAAAAAAATTAAATCGATCCAAATGGATATTCATATCGTGAAATATCGAATCAAACGTAGGAAAAATAATATTTGAAAAAAGGACATTTGAATGGAGTTGAGATTGAAAAGAAACATAACCAATCACGACTTTTACGCTTCACAATTAATGTAAAATTAATTTTGATATTTAAAATTTATCGACCATATATTTATCATGACCGCACTTCAACGTTTTCAATAAATTTTAAATTGCTTAAAACGTATATTTGATTTTTTTAGAAAAATTAAATCGATCCAAATGGATATTCATATCGTGAAATATCGAATCAAACGTAGGAAAAATAATATTTGAAAAAAGGACATTTGAATGGAGTTGAGATTGAAAAGAAATATAACCAATCACGACTTTTACGCTTCACAATTAATGTAAAATTAATTTTGATATTTAAAATTTATCGACCATATATTTATCATGGCCGCACTTCAACGTTTTCAACAAATTTTAAATTGCTTAAAACGTATATTTGCAACTTAATTAAAAAAAAAAAAAAAAAAGGATTAGACGGCTTAGCCAGCCAAAAAGTCATTCGGCTCGACTTGCTGCTTATGAACAGTCTGGGAGAAGTGATTCTTTTATTTATGTAGAATAGGACACGATACGATACAACTATATGCACTGCAGATAGACCAAAGAATATAATATAGAAAAGGTAGAATGACAATTTCCCAGCATCAACCAGAACGTCTACGGAAAATGTAACGAGAATCAGATTCTTCCTTAAAATTTCTTTTGCCTTTTTGTCTAATTGTACAAAGGAATACAAAAAGGAAAAATAAAAAGTAAAATTATGGGCTAGAGTTTATTTCCATCTAGAACTGAAATATGGAAAATCTAACGGTAACATACAAACAGACCTATAGTAAAAGGACGTTCTAACAAAACCAAATATCTGTACATTCTTATGAAAAAGAAAAGATTCTTATCTTTTTAGACATGGACAAGACAATGACGGCACCATGTTTCATAACAAGTTCAATTAACTATTGGTGCACCTTGCTCAGCAGGTTGGTGGGGCGGGACCATGGCTGCAGCAGCACCATGTCTCCGTTGTCGCTCACGAAGGTAAAGGACAGTTAGCAGGCAGACGAAGAGTGTGAGAATTGTTGCATTTCCTTCCTCCATAATAACATTTTCCACCCATGCCTCCACTTTTGGATAAAAGTCAGGAAGTGAATCGATTACATGAACCTTCAAAACACAAAGTAACCCAATTTTCAGTTCACATATCAATCGGGCAAGTAAAAAATGACAGTCATCAAATATGTCATCATTTGCTTAATTGTTCTCCCAATATAATTGGAATGGGCCAAAAACAATACAAAAACTAATTTGGAGGAAATGAAATTTCTAACAGTGTTTCTAAACAAGTCCAAATAGAAGATCAATATGGTTGATAAAGTTCCTCCAGTTAGAAGATCAAACAGGAAAAGAGCTAATGGGAGGACAACAAAGAAAAACTCACCAGGAAACCATCGGCATAGTTCTTCCGCACCCACAAGCTTGCAAGGGCTAGTGTTACAGGCAACTTTGCTGCAGGATCAACGTCTAAGGCTTGATCATAGTAACGCTTGGCAAGGTGAAGATCAAATGGTAGCCCTTCTCCGTGCTCGTGCATGTACCCCAGGTTGAACATAGCTTGAGCATTGGCCTGAGATTTGGCATGCATATAAGCCTCTGCTGCACGATCATAATCTCGTTCCGTACCCTGCATAACAAAGACAAGGGTAAACAAATCAGCACAACCAACAGTCTAGGACAGTTATTTAGCATCACAACCATGAATAAGGCACAAGTGACTTACAAAACATGTATGTAGATATTTCTAACTTGTTGATTATTATGATACATGAACATACCCGACCATAGTAATATGCATCCCCTATCAGCAAAGCAGCATGTTCATTGCCCTGCTCCGAAGCTTGCCACCACAAGTCATGAGCACGCTTGTGCCTTTCTGCATCTGTGCAGATTCCAGACTCTCCCATGCACACACAGCGTTCCCCGTATTTGTCCAGAATCCAAGCAGCATTACTTTGTGCAATCTCATACCCCATCTCTGCCAGCCTCGAATACAAAAGGAATGACTTGCTGAC
The DNA here is from genome assembly GCA_903798395.1 of Fraxinus floribunda. NCBI lineage: Eukaryota > Viridiplantae > Streptophyta > Magnoliopsida > Lamiales > Oleaceae > Fraxinus > Fraxinus floribunda. Next base: position 3,304 of record CAIGRS010021236.1, read on the forward strand.
GTCACCTTTCAGATATGACTCTAGTGCCCATCTAGACAAGGAACTCCATGGTCCACGCTCTGCAACTAATTTATATAATGCAGTTGCCTAAACAGAGGCAGACATGGTGATCACTTTATGAACAAATTGGTTTTAAAGCCCTTAGATTGTCTAAAGCAAAACATAGGCCCCAAAGAAATGAGAGGGGGAGAGGAAGACACGAAACTTCATGTCCAAGTTCTGCAACTACTTTATAAAATGTGGTTTGATTAAGTATGTGTGTACAATGCACGATGCAATTAATTTCCGGGTAAATTTCACTCTGGGTCCCAACTTTCCCGTTCAGTGGCAACTTCGCCTCAATTCAATTTTTATTCCTCCTCCCATCCCCAACCTTTCATTTATTAGCAGAATCATTTCTACTACCAGTTTCCATCAAAAAGTTCTGGTTAAGTAATTTATAAAACAATATTACCCTTAAACTTTAATAAACAATAAATAAATACCAAAAGGCAAAAGGCAAAAAAAAAAAAAATTAAAAATACTGGTATTCTTCTCCTGTGACCCACCCCCAGCCCCCACCCACCTGCAAAACCCAAACTGCCATCACGCCATTGGCACCGCCACCACCTATGAAACCACCGACCACTACCAACACCCAAAATCGCCACCAACAGTAAATGGCGGAAAAATTTCCAACAGTGCCAACAAGTTCTTAAAAAATTATTTTCTGGAAGCTCTCCTCTTTCTACCATAAGCGCTCCACATTTTTCCCCAATTTATTCATTGAAGTCTGCCTTTTCTCCAAATAACAACGTAAAATGACCTAGTCCAAAAATTTTACTTTCAAAACCAAAATACTTTGATTTGTAATGATGAACCAGGTTTGTACTTCAAAACCAGCTTTCTGTACAAATTGCACTTTAATACACAAATCAGACAGCAAGATAACCTAAAATTCAGTGAAGCAAGAAACATGGGTTGATGTTGCTGTAGACGGTGAAAATGAAATTGCATCAGTAAACAAATGACAAAAAATTTTAAAATTCATTATCTGTGCCATCAATCTTTTCAAAAATTAAGTACTTCATTAGGCCAAAATGCTAGCAAGTTAAACTAATTGCAACTTATTCACTATGGTAATACTTAATAGTACCGTAGTATTCAAAATGCTTTTAGGAACCCAGAAGAAATAAATATGCTTAATAACTTCAATCTATAAAATGTTTCAGATGCATTAACACAGAGAGATATCTTCTAAAACCTAAGGAAATGAGAATGCCAGCCATTCTCAACATGATCTGAGTCTCAATCTGACAGGAACACAGCATGAACAGAGCAGATTGACGCTAGACCCAAATGAACCATGGAGGAACACCATAGTATTGCGTATAAACTCAAAGCCTTACTTTTACGCATTCCAAAAAGAACTTTATGCAGCAATCTGAAAGTATCATCGCAATACTTCAAAGTTCTTACCTTTCCCCTTCATATAGTTTGAAGTAAAAACCTTGAACCAGGTCATTTTATGTTGTTATTTGGGGAGAAGGCAAACATTGATGAATAAATTGAGGAAATATATAGGGATCTTATGCAGAAATAGGATAATTTACATAACATAATTTTTTTAGTGTTGGCATTGTAGGCGATTCTTTTACCTATTTATAGGTGGCGGTGATTTTGGGGGTTAGTAGTGGAGTGGTGGCAATTGGAGGTTTCATGGGTAGTTGCCATAGGGCGGTGCAAATGGCATGATGGGCCAGATGAATTTCAACCTAACCGAACCTTCCGAACCGAAAACGACTTGAAATTGTCAATTCCGGTTCCGTTCCAAAAATTACATGGAATCAAACTCAAAGTGTAATGTGTCGTATCGTTCCAGTTCTTGAAATACCCAGATCGAACCCGACACCCACCCCCATATTTTGTTGTTAATACCTCTATTATATTTATTAATTTTAACAAAAAAATAAAAATAAGACAAGCAATCAGATAAAGTTATTGAAAAATGAGTATCCTAACTTTAAAGGATAACTGTGCAAGGTTTGATAAAATCATTTAAAGTTTACGAGTAAATAAGATGAATTGTACCTTCATATATTGTTTCTTATAGTTTTCACTTTTAAATTGCTATGGTGGAACAGAAGCACGCGCTTCCATTTTGGTTCCATTAGTTACATGGAACTGAATGGTTCCATTTCTTAAAATACCTGGACCGAACCATCCGATATTTATCCCTAAGTGATGGAAGTTTGGGTTTGGCGGGTTGGTAGGGGTGGGGTGGGGTGGGGTGGGGGGTGGTCACTTGAGGAAGAACTGTATTTTTAACTTTTTTAACTTTTTCGCCTTTTCAATATTTTTTTTATTTTTGTATATTTAAAGTTTATGGGCAGGATTGTCTTATATATTGCTTTAACAGAAATTTTTTACGGCAGTTGTTAGTATTGATGAATCTTGCTAATAAATGAAAGGTGAGGGACACAAGAAAGGATAAAAATTGAATGAGGAAGAAATTACTACAAAATGAAAATGTTAGGACCCATAGAGAAATTTACCCTTAATTTTAACATGCTTCAATTTGTTGAAAACAGAAAAGTGAGATGCTGTAAGTAGGGGATTAATACCCATGTCTCCAGAAAAAAGAGAGAGAAGAAGATCCAATGAGGAACTTCAACCAAATAAAATTGTAGGAGCAAGGGCACTAAAGTATTCTTTTCCGAGTTGTGCATACGTAGAGATGTACTTAAATATTTCAACCCAAAAATTTAGGGGCTATTCTTTTTGTGTTTCAATTTTGTATTTTGAGTTTTGAATTCATTTTGGGTTTTGTGTTTTGTGTCCATTTTGAAATTGTTGAAAATGTGTTCTTTTTGACATTTTGAAAAATTGTTTTGAAAACACCCAAAACGCATTTTAAATATTTTGGTTTGAATTTTTAACTTGTTTTCCAAAATGCGTTTTCGAAAATAGGAGAACGTATTTTCACTGTTTTGGAAAATCGAAAACAGAAAATGGTTTGAAAACAGTAAAGAGAACATGCCCTTAAGGTTTCCACATAAAGAGACTTTATTCAAGTGAAAATGTAGACCGAATCAATATATAAATTAGATATATAAAGAAACCCATGTCTAAGATGGTTTACCATGGGAAGATTCTTCTTAAGCCCCACCCCTGTGTGGAACATCTTTGCCAACTGGTAGAATGCTTTCGGTTGACCTGCATTGGTAGCGAGTGCAAAATAATTGCATGCTACCTTTAAATCCCGTTTCACCCCAAGTCCTTTGAGATACATTACCCCAAGGTTGTAAAACCCACCAGCTTCTTCATTTTCGGCAGCCTTCTCAAAGTATTCTTTTCCCTAAAACAAAAAAGTAAAAAGTAACTACTACATATGCAATATATTTCAGACTGAAATAGGCCAAAAGCACAGTTATGGAGGGTCGAACAATTGAAGTCCTGAAAAGTTAAAAAATAAAAAACAATGGGCCAAGAGAACGCTTCAAGGTGGAGGCAGAAAGGTCTATCACATTTAGAAAATAGTTGCATATTGTATGAATGAATGTCATGAATCCCCAAGGATGTCGAAGAAATTGCTATCTTGCTCCTCCTAAATGCTAGTCAAATCCTCCTATAATCTCCAGTGTCTATTCATGTGTGTCTCGCTAGGGAGTATCCCATAGTCTAGTGCTTTTGAAGAAATAATCTCAGATCTGGTCCCACTAGCAGACAGTGATATTAAATTTACATACAAAATTAAACACACGCATACATTCTCTCCCCCGCCTCTGCTCGTATGCACAGTTCTTTCTTCCACCTCTCAACTTACACTGATTCTTGGAATTTGGTAGTGGTTAAATCTTTAATGGAATTGGAACATCTTAATAATTGCAAGGATAATTGATGATTTGCACTCATTTTATTATTTAATTCTTCTTTTTGCAGAGCATTCATCGTCTAATATAGGCTCCATCCCCACCCCAAGAAAAAAAGGAAAGAAACAAAAATTCCTGGATGCACCACTTCTCAAATTCCAAACACGAGAATCAAGATTCTTAAGCCAGAGAATGGAGAAGTTTAGAGAATAAATACTAAATAGTGCTTGCCCAGATTAAATGAAAAGAACTTGCATTATAAAAAAATGTTAAAGATAGAAAATGTGCATAAAAAAGAAGCATCACATAGTCACCAAAATAATAGAAGTCCCCCAATCTAAGTGCAACAACAGAAAAAGGGGATGAATAGTAAGGAAAAAACAAATATATAGTTTAATACAAGCCCGAGAAGGGGAAAATGAAACTTTTACCTTGGTATAGTTCTTTTCCACTCCGTAGCCCTTTACATATAAATACCCCATTCCATTATAAGCAGAAATAAGCTGTTGCTTTGATGCAAGTGTAAGCCATTCTAGTGCCTTGGTGTAGTTCCTTTTAACCCCTACTCCCCTTGCATATATCTCTCCAAGAAGTTCCATTGACCTAGGTTCACCTTTCTCCTCAGCCTTTGAAAACCACCACAGCGCCTTGGCATGATTGCGTCTTACTCCCCTCAAACCAAAGTAGTAGAATAGTCCAATTTTATACATGGCTCCTGCATTCCCTTTCTGCGCCTGGTACTCCAGAATCTGGAAGTCTTCATCTTCCTCTCCTCTGGACTTCCTCAGAGCTTCCTTATTCTCCTCTGCACCATTGTGGATCCTAATTGGTTCAATCATAGGCGAGTCCTTTGAGATAATAAAACTATTCACAGCTACTTCCGCCAATTCAGCATACAGCTTAACTGCTTTATCATGCATCTGCACCAAATATAAATAAATCCCCACCCAAAGATATTGTTTAACTACAACATTCTTTTCACTGAACTTTCTGTATATGCAAATAAAATACGACTCCTCTCAACTAAAGCCTAGACTCAAGAATATTTCAGAGTAAAATTCTAGTAGAATGTTCAGTCATGTAAAAGAGTAAGTTTTTTTTTTTTGAAAAAGTATTTCGGTATCAACTCTTTATGCTTTTTGCTAAGAAATGAAGAAAAACATGCATATGACAGATTAATGCATCTTCTGCAATAGGATAAAAAAACAAGTTATTTTGGTAGAGCATTATTTAATGAAGTCACAATATATTAGAAACTATATATGGAAACTAATGTCTTCAAATTTAAAGTACGCTTTATTAAGCACACTGCACGTGCCATAGAGCTCAGTCGACAATATAATCAAGAACAGGCTAAATAACTTGAAAGGCTATACTTGAAACTTAAAGTTCACCATTATTTTCAAGCAACAAAACAAGGGCACCACATAGGTGTATCTTAGACTCTCAGCCAATCAGAGACAAAAATTTCCAACCTGAAATTCATTAGAATGCTTCACGTCAGCTCTAAATCCTGTGCTTTCAGCAAATCCTAGTAAAATCATTGTTTCCACAATTATTGCCAACACTGTAGAGTTCTAGCAACTTTAAAACAAATAATTTCAGATACAAGGTTCTCCCTTGCATCCAAAATGATTGGATCCCCTGAGCTTATCAGCACAGAGAATCTTCTTCATAAGTTTTATTAACACGGGGCTCATTTTAAATGGGTTGTGACTTCCTATATCTTCTTTCATTGTTTGTTTCTTATTAACTTGTGTGTCTTACATTTCCTTCATCCTTATTGATACTTGAGCCTAACTTTAGGAAGCCATGTCGATCATATTAGTCCTTGATCAACGTGGCACAACCACAAGAATTTCCACTAAAATTCCAACCTTACACTTTGCATGAACAGAAAAGTGAAACTCTTTTAACATTTCATGTAAACCTAGATTATTCAAATTTCGAACCACCAAGTTTCCTCCCAATCCCAACTTTAAAGCTAATGTCAATCCCGCAAACGAAAAGTTACACCATCAGGCTCCATTCCGCTAAACCGTTGATTTCCTATGCCTAACACAACTCTATCATCAAACCCCTCCCCCCAAACACCAGAAAACCTAAAACAGGAAAAGCGCATCAGAAAAGTCTTCATCTTTGCCCTCAAATTATCCAATTCTAAAACTTTCCATCAAGTAAAAATAACACTAGAAAACATCCACACATTTAGATAAAGAATGCATACAAAATCACCGTAGTCTTTATACGTTAAGCAGCATTAACTTCATAGCTTACTTCTTGGCGATAGTAAGTGTAAGCAAGCGCCATCTTGGACTGCATATTCCCATCCTGCGCAGCGAAATAGTGATGCAAAAACGCCTTGGCTTTGTTCTTCTCCCTAGTCATCCCAGTATTGTAGAAAAATCCCATAACCGACTGCGCGTGCGGGTCACCGCCAATACTCGCCGCGTCGATCTCAGACGCCGCCTCCTCCATCAGCCTGTATTCACCCCTACTCGACGCTTCCACCATCTTCCTCACCGCATCATAATAGATCAACTCACTATTAATCAACTCGGTATTAGATTCATCCGATTCGGGTTCGAATATGGGGGACCAGGAGCCCGGGTCGAGAACGGAATCGGGCAGTGACTCGGAATCCGGGAAGTCGTCGAAGTCCGATGAGTCGGCGAATAAATCTCCCGGTGAGGACGGATTGTGTGTGACGGCAGGGTCGGAGAGGTCGTCTTGGGTGAGCACGAGGACGAATGGGCGGGCGAGTGTAGAGAGTGGAAGAAGAGCAAGAAGCAGGAGATTAAAACTAAGTTGAATTTCCCGGTTTTTCATTTTCCGATTTACCTTAGTCCGGCGACTCTTCGTATTTTCGGGTTGTTGGGAAAATGTTAGAAAGAATGAAAATGTGAATAAATTACGGCGTGTTTGGATTGAGACGTTACATGAAATAGAATCTACCAATAAGATATTGCCAAGTTGTTATGGAAGATGGAGATTGCATCTTGCCTTTGTTGGTGTTCACTTGCCAAATTTTAACTAACATCACATTTCACTTACTTAAACTTGCACCTCTTAGTCACTCAACTTTACACCATTATACTTCATTACTCACCAAGTTAATTTTGTCACTAAACACTACACGTGAAAGGCGGATTAAATTCCATGACATTCTCTCAAACAAGCCTTACCCAAAATTTAATTGAAGTCGTGTAAACCTCACAAACCTGTTTTCAACTTGCTAACCCCAAATTATGGAAGCCTAAACCTGATTTCAGCTCGTTAACCCCAAATCATTGAACTCTAGTCAGTAATTTCATCTCGCAAACCACAAATTTTCTAACCCAAATCAATTAACGGTAGAACCAGTACAATCTCCCAATCCCGAGATCGATCCTTCAACACCTTTGAAGGGCCCCTCCCTACCACAAATATTGTGGGTTTGAACACCTTTCGAGCCTTCAACACCCCTAATTAGGGTTTGAACATTGATGTTACCAAAAATCGTATCTATTGATTTTTCGAGTTTGAGAATTGAAAACGAGCACGAGCGCGAATACAATCTTCCTGTATCTGAAACAAAGATATTGAGATGTGTTATCGTCTCCTTGCTCAGGGATGGAGCTAGCGGGGCGGGAGGGGGCGACCGCCCCCTCCAACATTGTCCGCGGTCCACTATTTCTAATTGATTTGTAATGTATTTTTCAGCAAAATTTT
>CAIGRS010021282.1:0-11538 GCA_903798395.1 Fraxinus floribunda
GACTAAGGTTAGTCTTTTGATTATTTTCGTTAATTTAATTTGTATTGTTATTTATTGCGTCACTTATAATTATTTGCATACAAAACCCTCACAATCATTGTACGGAGTCTAAAATATTGAATTACACACTCTTCGTGGAATCGATCCCATTTCTATTGCTACATTAGTTTTAGAGCACACCAATTCTCATTCTTCTACTCATTTTTAACCACACATTTTTTAATAAAATAATATTTTTCATCACACTAATAACTGTTCCTTCTTCTTCAACCGCACATTCTCCATCAATCTACTATTCTAGAATACATTTTTTCAAAATAATGTAACTCAAAACACATATGTGAGAAGTCTTTCCTTTATCCCATGCAGAAAGTGATTTTCACAAGTTAACACACACTTGTTGAAAATGAATATTATTTTATTTCACAAGTCACATTCGGAACTTCACAAGTTGGGTTTTCTTACAAATATTCTGTCCATTTTTTATTATTATCTCAATGAATATTTTTAGAAAATTTTGATATCAATTGAGGTAAGAATATATAGTGCAACATGGTAAATTCTTATTTTCTAGATGAGTATATAATTTTGGTTTGAAATAATCTAAGGCTTTCTGATCAATTTTTATGTAAATCATCCGGGATGGACCATTAGGTCAAATATGTAAATCTTACGGAATATAAGAATTCTAAAAAAATTCCTTGACCTATTGGATATCGCGATCAGTTTGCCCTAAATCTAAGAATGTCGGCATCTTATGTTATTTTATATTTATATCACATTAATAAGAATTTGCACGTAATTTTACTGAGTGTTTTCAAACTAATCACTCTTACAATAACCTTTCAAATTAGAACGGGTCATGTGGACGTGTGGAAGATTGATCGAGTGATGCTTATTAGGTTGCCAATTAAAATTTTTAGAAATGATTATTGTCAAATTTTATTTTAAGAACATCTTTATGTTTAATTATGTGCACGTTATTTTTAGTATTTTTTTTAGTCTTCGAGCATTGGACATTCTATGTTAAATTGGAATTTTCGTTTAAAATTGTAGTATTTTAATATGTTAGTTTATATTAAATCTTTCACTTAAATTGATGGATTAACTTTATCAATTTATTGATCAAATCTAAAAAATTTGTGAAGAAGAGAATTCCGCTTAAAGTAGATAAAGAAGAATTTTTTGTAACACTTCAAGTCTATGTTTTTATAAATAAAATAAAAAAAGGTAATTGATTTGGGGGCATACAACTTGATATCAGGGCCAAAGGTTATCACATTCTTGATTTTCCTTTAAAGATTATTATTTATCGATCCTTAATTATAAATTTATGGATTAAGTTCTAAAATTAGAATATAATTAAAATTTCTACTGCTGACTGTTATCACCAACATTAAATTCGCTGGTAACTGAATTAATGCCACTTTTGATTTCCTATTTACACTAATAATGATTGGTAAAAAAATAATAATATACATGGTCACTTGCATCATCAATAAGCAGACTTGTCCTAATTTATTATTGTTTTCATTGATGTTGACTCATCTGACTGTCAACACGTATTCTATTCAATTTTATTATAGGCTGCTAGTGCACTAGTTGATACCGATTCATATTCATGCGTTACTCTTGCAGTTTTTTATTATCCTTGTTACAGGAAAAAAATAATAATATAATCTTGTGTAATAAAAATAAAAAATGTTTTAAGTTATTTGAATGAGACTCATGGCATTTTAATACTTGTCAATGAACTACCGTCCGACGAACCCAAGGTATGTAATAAAATATTTGTTTTATTTTATTTTTCAACCATGATTTATGTTTCATTTAAACTTGGATTCATGAAATGATTATAATTAAATGTCTAGAACAAAATATGTTATGCATGTTATTATTTTGTTTTAATGTACATGAAAATGAAGGCATGCTGATTAGCCTTTTATATTAAAACCACAAGAGCATAATGTATTATTTGATGTCTCTAACAAAGATAAAACATAATTGGACACTTATGTAATAGATATGGCTAGAACTTAGTAGACCGCTAGAAAGACCACACCTTGTAGAGCATCATTGAACCGTAGATCTATTATTCAATCCTATGAGAACTACATGACATACCCGACTTTATCTCTTGCTGGGTATGTGTGAGACATCTTTGTGAGGTGGATTGCAGAAATAGATGTAAGACTTGAGATCACACATATCGAGAAAGTGGATAACCTCATACACTCACTTCCATCTTAGTGGGGAGAAATTAGAGTTATTGTTAAGGATAAGGTTCTTGTAGGAAACCCTCCAGAGCACCCAGACATGATTGAGTTTGATTTGTATTGCCAAACCTTCTAAATAGGTGGAGTAAGACCTTAGAACTTTACCTGGAACTAATAGATGAGCACGGTGATGAAGTAGAACCATAGCTTGAACTAGAACATTAGTTTGAATCAGACCCTAAGGAAGAGCCTGAATCGGAGCATGAGGATGACTTTAAGTTTGAGTTAGAGAACGATCTTGAGCATAAACCCGAGCTACTGGTTGAGTTGGACATCGAGTCCGAGCCTGATGCACAAGACTCTTTAGAAGATGAAGCTCCACCAAAGAAGATCCGCGAATTCATAGAGATTAGAAATTTAGATTCTGTTTCATTTGTTCTGTGATATTTTCCTTTTATGTTATTGGAATTCCAATTAGTTAAACTATTGTATATCTTGATTTCAAGAAATGTTATTAATGAGAATTTCAATTTCTTTCAAACATATTAAGCTTCTGTGTTGTGCAATATTTCTATGACAAACTATGGTATCATATGCACTAATGAGTAGAAAAATAGCTCGAACAACTTTCTAGGTGTGCTACACACCTCGTGGACATTGAGCAAAAGAAGGATAGGAGGTTAGAAATAGGGTTGCGTCCACAGAATGGAAGAATTATGGCATCTCACCATACTACTGCCTATACTGAAGTACTTCAGCGGGGCTCATTCAATTTCTAATCGTCTAGAAATGGACTAGATGATAGAGAAATGTAATGAATCATTTGGGAGATGAAAGTGGAATGGATGGAATAAAGGGAAATGATTTGGACAATTTAAGAAGGCCAATACAAGATCGGCATCAGGATCAAGCAAACCAAATAAAGCTACTCCACGATGTTCTAAATGCAACAAGGTCATGGAGGAGAGTGTTCATTCAAGAAAAATATATGCTATCGATGTTTCTAGGAAGGCCATTTTGCCCAGACTGAAAGTATACCTACCTAAGAAAGACTATGAGCACGACAAGAAAGTCAAAGTCAAAGTCTTAGCTTTAACTAAAAAAGAGGCAACAGAGAGTCTGAACGTAATGGCAGGTATCCTATCAAATATGTGAACTACCTGTATATGTTCTTATAGACTCATGAGCTACTCATTCATTTATCTCTACCACATTTATTGTTAAATCACATATGCATGTGAAAAATTCGATAGTGTTGTAGAAATTTCCATTCCATCTGGTAGAATTTTGAATACCAATGAGATCTTTAGGGAAGTAAAGTTAGAAATGGATGGAAAAGAATTTATAGTTGATCTATACTTCCTAGACATGAAAGCCTTTGACGTTATTCTAGGAATGAACTAGTTGGAGAGCAATCGATGTTCCAAAAATGAAGTAATTTTTCAAAAGCCTGGGGAGGAAGAGTTTTGATTTTGCGCTATATGAGTTAAGTCTTTACCTCGTCTCATGTCGGCATAAAGGCATAAAAGATGTTAAAGAATAGATATTTTCTAGGGATTTTTTGTGAGTATATATGGAGCTCAACAATAGGAGTTCACTATTGATAGAGTGTTGTATGAGATTTTATTGATATATTCCCCGATGACTTACCGGCGCACCACTTGATAGGCATTTAGAATTTACAATTGACCTCGTATTCGGAACAACTCCACTGTCTAAAGCTCCATATAGTATGGTGCCAAAAGAACTATAAGAATTGAAGAAACGATTGCAGGAATTGTTGGATAAATATTACATCTGACCATGTACATCTCATTGGGGTGCACCAGTTTTGTTTGTGAAGAAAAAAGATGGATCGATGAAGATGTGCATTGATTCTAGGAGCTGAATCGATTGACTATAAAAAAACAAATATCCCCTTCCTCGAATTGAAGACCTCTTTAATTCCAAGATTGATTTGAGGTCGGGCTGTCATCAATTGAAAGTGAAGGCTGTCTTATGGATTTGATGAATATGGTCTTCCATTAGTATTTAGATCAATTTGTCATTGTACATTTTGGTGTATTCAAAGAATAAAGATCAACATGAAGAACAATTCAAGACAGTGTTTGCCAAATTCAAGAAATGTAAATTTTGGCTTGATCGTATAGTTTTTTTTGGTCATGCAGTTTCGGTGTAAGGGATGGAAGTAGATCCTACTAAAGTTGAGGCAGTAACCAAATGGTCTAGACCGATAAATGTAGGTGAAGTTTGTAATTTCTTGGGACTAGCTAGTTATTATTGGAGATTCATCGAGGGGTTCTCCAAAATAGTTAAGCTGATGACCCAAGGGGGTAAAATCTCAATGGACTGAAAAGTGCAACGAGAGCTTTGAAGAACTAAAACAAAAATTGGTTATAGCTCCGATTTTAGCTATCCTAGAGAGTTCAGATGGATTTGTTATATACAATGATGCATCCAAACATGTGTACTAATAAAGTATGGAAATGTGATCACATATGCCTCAAGATAGCTAAAACAACATAAACAAAACTACCATACACATGATCTAGAGTTAGCAACTTAGTATATGCTCTAAAGATATGGCATCACTACCTCTACGAGGAAAAGTGTAAAAATTACACAGATCATAAGAGCTTGAAATACTTCTTCACTTAAAAATATTTGAATATGTAGTAGAGAAGGTGGTTGGAGTTAGTTAAGGATTATGATTGCACTATATATTACCATCTAAATAAGACTAATGTAATCGTAGATGTTCTTAGATTATGATTGCACTATCTATTACCATCTGAATAAGGCAAATGTAATCACATATGCTCTTAGTAGAAGACTGTGGGACAACTAATAGTTTTACCACAACTCAAGTGCAGTTGGTAAAAGAGTTAGAGAAATTGAAATTAGAAGTTGTCATTTCACCAACTTAGGTTACTACAAAGATTGCAGCTTTAAAAATTCAACCTACTCTTAGGGATCAAATCAAGAATGCCCAAGATAATGACCCATTTTTGAGGAAAATCAAGGCAGAAGTTGTTACAAGTAAAAGAAAAGGTTTTACAATAGCAAATGACAATGCTTTGATGTTTGAAGGGACGCCGTGTGTACCAAAGGATGAAGGGATAAGAAAAGAGATATGAAAAGAAGCTCATTCTACCCCCATACGCTGCAATCCCGGTAGTACAAAAATATATCGAGACATTCGCGATATATTTTGGTGGAGAAAATGAAAATGGGGATTGGTCTTTTTGTTGAGAACTGTATGATATGTCGCAAGTTAAAGCAGAACATCAATGAAAGGACACGATGGAAATTCTAGAGTGGAAATGGAAACAAATACCCATGGATTTTGTGATGGGTTATTCGAAGTCAATGAAAGGATACGATGCCATCTGGGTAATTGTGGAGGTGTTGACAAAGTCAACTCATTTCTTTCTAGTAAGAATGAACTACAATATGGATTAGTTTGCTCAATTATATGTTAAGGAAATTGTTAGGCTGCATAGAGTTCCAGCATCTATCGTCTAAGATCGAAATCCAAGGTTACTTCCAAATTTTTGAAGAGCATGCAAGGAACTATGGGTACAAAGTTAAATTTTAGCACTGCCTATCATCATCAATTTGATGGTTAAAGTATGTTCAAGATAGATAGGAAAGCTATGCAGCTCAACAAGGGAAGTTAGTGAGAAATTGTTTCTGCAAGTTGCACCAATAAAAGTGGTTCTTAGATTTGGAAAGAAGGGAAAGTTAAGACCTCGATTTATAGGTCATTTTGAAATTCTAGACAAAATTGGGAATGTAGCATACCGTTTGACATTGCTACTTGGACTATCAATAGTGTATAATGTATTCCACGTATCAATGCTTGAAAAGTATGTACATGAGGTCGAGCATGTAATAAGCTATGACTCATTTGGAAGTATATAAGGATTTGACGTACGAAGAGGTCCCTTTGGAGATTATTGAAAGAAAAATACATGCATTAAGAAATAAAGAAGTTGTCTTGGTTAAGGTTCGATGGAAAAATTATGGAGTCAAAAAGGCTACTCGGGAGAAAGAAGTGGAAATAAAAGTCAAGTACCTAGAACTTTTCGACAAAGCCCCAGTTTTACCCACATTAAAATTATAATTAATTTTTCACTCTCTTCTTATCAACCACACATTTTTCAATAAAAAATTATTACACTAAAACGCAAAATAATTTCTTCATTTTTAGCAACACATTCTTAAAAAAATATTATTTCAAAAATTATAATCTCAAATAATGGAAAATAATGGGGGTCAAACGGGGGCTAAATAAGATAATTTCAAGCACGAAACTATTTTAAGAGGAATGGGATGTAACGCCCCGAATTTTTATTTATTATTTTCACATGGGCCTAAATTTAATGTTGGCTATTTAGCAAGTGGAATAGTCTATGTCTAGTATTGTCATCACATCAAAGTCCAAAAGTTAAGTGATTAACTTAATCCACTTTTTTGCAAAAATGATTTATTTTCTTATATGTATTTTATTAGATTTATCCTTATTTTATTTTTGCAGAATATTTATGTATTATAAAAGTTGATAAGATATATCAATATTATACTCATTTTGTAGCTCGTACTAAATAACATAAACTGGGTTCAAGAAGAATAATTCTAAACTAATTATATCTGAGTTATTTTTATAGAAAGAAAAGTCTTCTAATCATATATTTTATTAATAAAAAAAATTTCCTATATATATAATAATAAAAGTAACCTGACTTCAGGTACGAATTTTCTTGGAATTTGAAAGAGTGATATAATTTAATATATTAAACATAAATAATTCATTAATTTAGATAAGAAATTAATTAATCAACTTTTTGAATTCAACTATCAGACGTGATTGATAGAAATAAAGAATAAATTAATTGACCAAATGGATGATCACCTATCATTTAATAATAAAGAAACAGACCCACATTTCTATCCTGGAGTCTGGAGATCTCACTGCCCATAGCTGGAGTCACCATCCCCAAAGTCTTGGTTGACACTGGGAGTGGTATCAACATACTCTATACCAATACCCTGAAATTGATGGGAATCCCGCTACATTTCTTACACCTTACTCAAATGTGGTTTTAGGACTAAATGGAGCTCTCACCACGGCAAAAAGGGCTAATTAAGCTCACTATTGAGGCTGGCGAAAGTCCACGCTGAACTAAATTGAACACAAAGTTCATGGTGTTTGATTACACCTCACTTGATGATGCTATCATGGGGTAACCCCTATTGTTCAACCTCAAGGCAATCGTGTCCATGTACTATTACTCGCTTAAATTTTCCATACCTCATGGTGTAGGAGAGATAATGGGAAATAGAGAATTTGTCAAGAAATGCCAAATGAAGATCTACCCAATTAGGAAGAATACACACACTCCCTTAGGCGTGTATATGGTGTACTCGTCCAGATCTTGAAAATTAAGTGTGGGGAACCTGTAGAAGAACTTGATGTCCAATAAGTCAGGATGATCTACCAACGAAACTCAAAATAGGCCACAAACTTCGACTACCAATCATGAGTTAGTTACTAGAGTTTCTCCTACAAAATCTTGTCATCTTTACTTAGAGTCATGAGGATATGGAGGGAATTGACCCACAGTAGTTTGCCATAGACTAAACATCGATCCTTTAGTTTGGCTAAAGCAGCAATGACGTTGTCCTGTAAACCTAGAAAGGTATGAAGCCCTAAATAAGGAAGTGCAAAAATTGCTCCATAATGGGTTCATCAGTGAAGTTAGATACCCTAAGTAGATTACTAATCTCGTACTCGTGGAGGAAAATAATGGAGACATGATAGTATGTATAAACTTCATTGACCTCAACAAAGCATGCTTGAAAGATAGCTTCCGGCTACCAAGGATAAATAAGATAGTCGATGCCACTGCCGGAAATGAACTACTCAGCTTTATAGATGCCTATTTGGGATATCACTAAATTCCAAGTATGAGCCGGACCAGGAACACACCTTGTTTATCACTGACCGACTTTTATAAAATGATGCCTTTTAGTCTCAAGAATGTTGGAGCTACGTATCAATGCCTTGTGAATTCCATGTTTGCCAAACAAATCGGCAAAACCCTTGAAAGAATATGTTGACTACATGTAAGTTAAAAGTATGAATGCCATAGACCATCGATAGCACTTGCTAAAATGTTCGAGATCTTGAGAAAATACAAGATGAAGCTAAATCCAGACAAATGCGCCTTTGATGTGGGCTCTAGAAAATTCGTAGGCTATTTGGTAAATCGTTAGATGATTGAAGGAAATCCAGAAATTAAAGCACCTGTACAACCCAAAGAGGTTTAAAGCCTCACTGGAGAATAGTTGACCTTAGTCGTTTTGTGTCAAAAATCAACGGATCGATGCAAACCATTCTTCAATATGCTATGAGGAGGAAAGAAGCTTGAATGGACTTGTGAAAGATAAATTGCATTCGAAGGATTGAAAAAGCAGTTAGCTTAACCGACAAGCCCAAAATAGGCGAAATGTTAGAGAAATTAGCCTACGCTGCTATCATGGCAGCTAGAAAATTAAGGCTGTACTTTCTAGAACATCCCGTCGAGACCCTTTAAAGCGAACCTTACAGAAACTTGACACCTCAGGTCGGATAGTCAAATGGGCTGTTGAGCTTGACTAGTTCGTCATAAGGTACAAACCTTAAAGCTCCATAAAAGGTCAAGCTCTAGCTGACTTTGTGGCGGAGTTTAGTGTTGAGCCATGGGAAGACCTCCCACATGACGTTTCTTAGGAGCTTTTCATGGACGGTTCTTCCACTAAAGCTCAGTCAGGAATGGGAATGGTCTTGATCAGTCCTGATTGACCCCAATTTTGCCAAGCTCTCTCATTTGACTTCAAAGCCTCCAACAACGAAGTCGAATATGAAGCATTGATAGGCAAAGTAAGGGATGGCCAAAGGGTTAAAAATTCCCATCTTAGTACTTCACAGTGACTCATAGCTGGTAGTCTACCAAGTCAATAGGACCTACCAAGCAAAGGAATAGAGGAGGGACATCTATCTCCAAGTTGTCAAGAAGGAATTCAAAAATTTATGAACCATCTAAGTCAAACAAATTCCCTCGAACTCAGAACGGTCATACTGACTCCTTAGCTCGGCTGGCTACAAGTGAAAGAATAGAAGAGTTTGACAGTATTCCTGTGGAAAAAATTCCTTACCCCGCTATCAAAAGAGTAGAAGTAATATCCATAATGGTAGACCCCAAGCCTACCTGGTTGGAAGATCCTTAATTGACAATATCCTCTACAAGTGAGGATACTCGACCCGTTATAGGAGGTGCACGAAGTGGTTTGTGAAAATCATTCTGGAGGACAACGACCCCCGAGTCCTAGGTTGGACACTCACAAACCACAACCCTGTATTCTTCCCTTCTTCCTTAAAGGTGAACAAATAATTGAACTATTCCACAGTGATGTCGGGATGGCCTAATTTTTCCATAAAATTAAAGTCATCCACCCATTAGGGCATAACTAGTTGGGGACTATTTCCCATAAAGTAAAGAATTCGCGAATGACCTTAGGAAAGGAAAGTTAAGGCCATCATTGAGAATGATTGACTTAAGGGCTATACATCCAACCGAAGGGATCAGCTCAGTCAGATGGGTCGAGAAGTATCATTTCTACTGAGCTCGGTATACGATATTTACCTCTCCAGTTCACTAACATATTTCCTGTTACTACTTATAAGAATAGGCTCCCTACTCAGATGAACCTTCCTCCTCTTCCCAACCCTCAATGACATCAGGGTCCTGTTCCATTCTTATAGGCCGACCTAAATCCCTAGGATTAACTACTGAGATAAGTATTGCATTAAGGACTTATTAGCAGTCTAAACTAGAGGAAATGGATGGAGTGGAGTGCGAATGGTTTATTCTTCTTGTTTGTTACCCTAAGAATGAACCCTCAATTCGTCTGAACTCATGTAAAAAATCAAAATGATAAAAAATAGAGAGAAAATGGTACTGTTTTGTACCTGGGACAAAGACAACCTCACTTAGGAAAGACAAAAGCTTGGGAGAAAGATTTGGCAGCTATAAAGTCTAAAACTTGAGAGCAAAAGGTGTAAAAGTAAAAGTGAAAGGAGATATTCATAAGAGATGGGTAGACCAATGGGCGGCCTTGCCAATGATAAGATCCAGGAAAGGAGGGAAAATGAATGGCCCATATTCAAATGAGTAAAACTACATATTTTGGACACAAAACATGTAAAAGAAGCCAGAGAGTTAATGGATAACTTTCCTACTGATCTAACGACACTTGTCAACTAAATTTATTTTGCAATGGTGACAAAATTTGGGAAATATTTCAGCGGCATTCAAGGTCATGTTGACCTATGGTTAATTTCATCCTTAATGTGTTGATTATAACAAATAAAATTAATATTGTTTCTAACAATTGATTTTGAGTGATGATAGTTCAATGTTAAAATCTATCGAGTATTGTCCAAATCAACACATCATAAATCGTACTCAAAATGAATAGCAAAGTGAAAATTAAGCATTCAAGTCAAGTATTCGAGACGAGAGCTTAAAAGATCAAAATCATGACTATTAAATCGGGCTCATGAAGAAGGTCAAGATCGAAGTCAAGTATTAAAGTCAAACAAAGAAAAAAACTTCGAAACAAGATCAAAGATTAGGCTTTCGAAACCATATGTAAATGTATAACACTCTGATCTTTAGTANAAATCGGGCTCATGAAGAAGGTCAAAATCGAAGTCAAGCATTAAAGTCAAACAAAGAAAAAAACTTCGAAACAAGATCAAAGATTAGGCTTTCGAAACCATATGTAAATGTATAACACTCTGATCTTTAGTAATGAATTACAATAGCTTAAAAATCATTTTGTGCACAAAGTTATTTTTATATCACTTGCATAAAATATTTTTGGTCAAAAGTAAAATTGATTTTTCAAAGTGATACTTGAACTTAGATCATATCTATAAAAAAAGTCAATGGTCAAAGTCAACGGTCAATTGGACGTCCGGTACCGCAGTTTGGGTCCAACAGTCAAAAATTCAACCATTCTAATTTTCTGACAAAAAGAGCTAGTTGACCGTCCGGTATATACTGGACGTCCGGTACGACAGAATTTTGAAGTTTTGCTCCTATAAATACCACATGTTCTTGCATTCAAAATATACACTTCAAAGAGCATTATAGAGATACTTTTTGAAATAATTTATTTGATCTTTACTCTTTATTTATCTTTAGAAAAACTTTTGATTGATTTTATCTTTGAAAACATTTCTCTTTATGCTTAACTTATTTATATCTATCTT
>CAIGRS010021298.1:0-13954 GCA_903798395.1 Fraxinus floribunda
TATTGCTACGTGGATCACATCATTTAGACCTACTTTATACAATGCTATACACGTTTTATGAGTATAATATATACAAAAAAGCTCCAAGTACAGGACTATATGTCACAGGTACTTTACAGGGTCCTCACTGTAGCGTGGGCCCCACCTATGTTTAAAAAAAGTAAAAAAGAAAAAAATCATGTGGGCCCCACCCGTGTCTTGCCTGCTCTGTGAAATTTTTCCCTGTACTTGAAGCATTGTTCTAATATATACACACACACACACACACACACACACACACATATAAATATTAAAAGCATTAGAGAGTGTTTGGTGTAGATTAAAATCATATTTTAAGTGGATTGTGATAGAAGTTTTTGAAATGTATGATTGAGAAGATGTGAGATCCATGAAATATGTTATTAATTTGATTGTTTGACTTTGATTTAGATTAAATCAAATTTTAATCCGACACAAACATGTCCTTAATATTATGTGGACCCTATATGGAGCCGCCTATATAGCCTATAGTTAAGAACGCCACTAATTATACAAGTAATTTATTGGTGTTTTTATTTTTATAATAAATAGTGGAGATAAATAAAGGGCATATGCTAGAAAAATCTCCTTCTACTTTATATGTTTTGTTGCAATGACGGCTATAGAGTAGATTGTGAATGAAGTTATGCTCCCATGGTCAAATGAGATGAGGACATTGACGTTAGAAATTCTAATTCTCTTACGGAAAAATATTATTGTCGGGGAAAATTCTCTTTAGTACGGTAACATGGTATATTTAATATTTAATAAAAATTATGTGATAAAAATTATCAATTATTGTACTTAATTTATCAATATAATCAATTATTTTATCAATGCATTTGTCAAGTTATTTGAAATATGACCAAAACCAAAATTTGGCAAAGTGCTCTCATCAAGCTTTTGGCTTAGCTGCCACTACCAAAGTAGAGTGCCTAAGCGCTAACTACGTAAATAAGGATCGTTAAAAATAAGGTCAAAAGTAGATTTAAGCCTCCTTAAATGGCGAGAAGAAGGGTTCCATTCAAAACATTATCAAAAGTTAACCCAATCCAAAAGCTTCACATCTATGGACAACGACGGATGATGCGTATCATATATTTGACGACTTGATAAAAACATCCCAATGTTGAGAACCGTGCAATGCCAAAGTCGGATTCAAAATGACTTACACCAAAGCAGTCATCGCTGCACAACCTTTTCCACATGTATAGTCGAGAAAAAAAGAGAGACACGAGATTTGATCCTATTGTTTCAATCAACAATCCATGTTAATTATTCTTTTAAAAAATAATTGTAAATTTGCATAATTTTATTTATCAAAATATATTGATAAAGAAAGATATTTATATATATATATGAGTGTCACTTTTAAGTGCAAGTGGGAATCATATAGCAAAGAAGGGTTGGAGAGTTGTGGTATTAAAGCTCCCCTTGTAGTGGAAGGGCAGAACCATATGCTCTCTGTCCATAACCTTTGGTCTTGTTTTTTTGTTACATATTTTAATTTTTATTTGTAATGTTTCCACTTTAATTGATGACACTTGGGAATTGGGATTGAGTTATCTTCCTTTTCTTATTTTCTTGGTATCTTCGCGTCGAGTTATATTTGTTTAATATATTATCGAAAAATAGAATTAACTAGTTTTAAGTTAAATTATCGAGAAATTCAATTTTGCTATTCTCGAACAACTTGGATATGAATTTCCACTATTAATGTGGAACGAAATTAAATAATTCAAAATCAGATTGAACTCAATTTTAATTGTTTGTGTCGAAATTGTTAATTGTTCGTGTCGAAATTGTAGGATTGATACTAGATTATAAAAGAAATGGAGTTAAATCTCTTTTCCGTTTCCATTTAAGTGTCTGTTTGACAGTCTTTAATTTATTTTATAATTTGCGATAAAACAATTTTCAATCACATTCACATTTCACACAATAAAATATTCTACATGTATACAGAGACTCTTTCTTATTTTTAACCACATATTCTCCTAAAAATCATTATTTAAAACTCTTTTTTCTATCAAAATGATTGTCAAACAGGCTCTAAAAGTTTTTACGTATTACTATATCATCTGAAACTCGAAAGTTAGACACGTTATTTTTCTTAAGAACACTTTGACAATTTGTCGATGCAAGTGAAAGGAAAATAAGAAAGAATAAGAGCACAAATGGTGAGAATTAATTTGAAATCGACAAATAAACTTTTTAAAAGAAATTATTTATAAAATGGATTATATATATTTTTTTTTTATGGAGCCACTTTGATCTCTACAATTTTAGAATAAAAAAATAATAATAAATTTTAGGCAAAAAAAATTGTAGAAGTTGAAGATTTAAATATAAATAATTAGTGACCTAAGTAGTCAAGACTCAAAATCTTTTGAATCAATTAGCAAAAAGAATACAGTTGTGAAGGCACTAATTAGATACTTAAATTGATAATGATGCCTTTTATATCTACATTAACTATCATTATGGCAGCTTGATTCCTTTCATTACGATAAACATATATACTCGAGTCAACTCGGAATCTATCTGTCCACTTGGAATATATTCTATAACATTTCTATTTAATTACTTTAATAAAATTAATTTACTAAAGAAATCAAGAGGAAGAGAGAATGTTATTATTATTATTATTTTTAATCCCATTTAAAATTATTCAATGGTCAACTAAAAATTAATTTAATTCGCAACACGTTCTCACCCAATGATGTTGGAGTTGACATCATAGGCAAAGACTTCATCTGGATCAGATTGCACGCACTTCAACTAATCTCACGAGACCCTAAAATTTACGATCGAGTACTCACCTCAGTGACCCTGAAGGGATTCAAACCAAACTTTACCAGCAATTAACTAATTAAGTTTAGATATTTTTTGTTAAAACTGAGCATCGTTTAATTAAATCTTATGTATCGAACATGTTTGGTTAGATAGTTTCTTTTGCTACGTGGGCGATTTTGACTTATAATAAATGTAAAAACATGCAAAATGTCATATAATTTTTCATCTAAAGTCACGACTAATTAGTAAAACGAATTTTTCAAAAACCCATTTCTCTAATTAAATAAGAGGGGGACTAACTTATAATTTTAACATTTACAAGATCCTTTTTATTATATTAAATGTTTAATATAATTCAAAAAATGTTCTTTTCTCGAATTCATCTTCTCCTTCAGTATAAAACTAGAGTAATGTGAGCCTTCGTGCTTCCATATTATATCTCTAGAAAATCAGATAATTTTTTTCTCTTAAAACGTTGTGTCGGTAGCCGAGATAAAGGAAAAGATTTGAAGAACTAAAAATCTCAATTCATAATGACAAAATACACGGGAGTGAAAAGAAGACAAACATCGAGAGGGTAATAGAATGGCACAATCAAGCAAATAAGTGAAAACAAGTCAATAGGGACAACATTAAGGAGAGTTCAACTTAAAATTCGAGGCTCGCATGAAAATACGAATCCCGAAAGTATCTCAAGAATATTTTTTCATTATGCAATTCAAGTCATTAAGGAAAAAAAAAAACTTTTGAAATAAAAAAGCCTAATTGAGAAGGCAGTAGATAAAGGTATAGGATTTGATATTGCTTTAAAGGCAGACAATAGGAATCAAGGGTCTTGAATTTGCCTTCCAAGGTCTTTGCCAAACTCATAAATTTGGCTCCCTTCAACCCCACATCATTGGAGCATTTTCAATCATCATGTAAAATGGATCTAATATGTAAGTTAGATATTTTTAAGTGGCCGAAAACATCTCCAACAAAGAGATGCAAATTACATTTACAGTCAGCAAATGTAAAATATGTAAATTTACATCTTTTTTTACATCACAATAGGCAAAAAGTGAATTTTAAGCCCCCGTTTGGTGCATATTATTTTCAAAAGAATGCATTTTTTTGTTGATGTAATGAATGATATGTGGTTGAAAAAGAAAGAAAAGTTGTTGATGTGATGGAAAATAGTATTTTATTGAAGAATGTATGGTTGAAAATGAGTAATAGAATGAGAATGAAAAAAATAATGTGGATCAAACAAGGGATATTTTCATTAGAACAAAATTTGAATTTAGATTCACCAAGACGTAAATGAGGATACAAACTGATTTTGAAGATATTAATTTATATCCAATTTTACATCATCATTGAAGATATTCTTGTAAATGAAATTTTCACCCAATATCAAACACTATTTTTTTCCTTTGTTATTGCACATGTTTGGTACGCATTAAATTTTTCATTCTCGTTTTTTTACTCATTTTCAACCACACATTTTTTAATAAAATAATATTTTACATCACATCAGTACCTTTTCATTTCTTTTCAACCACACATTCATCACTAATCTACTATTCCAGAAAAAATATTATTCCAAAATAATGTGGATCAAACACAAATGTTAACGTATTTTGTTACTAGTCAAGAATATCGTGGTGTTAATTCTCGTGTGTATGCACATAACTCCTCCAACCCAACCAAATCCCGACCCAATACATCAATTTGCTCAGACTAAGGCCCCATTTGAGCCATATTTTTTCTCTCATTAAAATAAAAAATATGACCGCTATCCACCACATCAACATTTAAATTCAAATTTTCTATCTCTTTCGTGAGCCCCAATAACGGCTATATTTTTCATTCTCATTTTCAAAAAAGTTGGCTCAAACAGACACTAGATATTTCTATATAAACACGAAGAACACATATATGGATGAATTTTTTTTTTTTTTTTTTATGATAAATGGAAATATTATTTTTTTAGCCAGCCAACGATGGTGAAATGATAATGGCCTTTGAATGTGATTCCGTTGCTTTCTTCTTAAGCCATTTTCATCCAATCATCATCTCTTTTATGCTTTACCTAAATGTAAATTGCTTGGCAACAATATTCTAGTGATGTTAACCTTATCTTGTTTGCTGTGTGCTCTCACTTTCAGCTTCCCCTTTTTATACCACTAGTGAGACGTACGTACAAGGCACATGTCGTAGTATAGTTAGCTACGTAATAGTGTTGACTAATTTTTTATTATTTTTGAAAACATCACTGATTAAATTTTATTTAGCAAAACTTATTCAATATAAAACTTGAAAGTTTCAACGGAAAATACACAAATAAAAGTTAGAAACAAAATGGGAAATTATTCATCATAAACAACCAATATAAATCAAAACAAATGAATATTAGCTCAACAATGAATATGTTAATAAAAAGGATGACATTAGTACAACGACATTAAAGCACACATGGACAGCGATGAAAACACCGGGGTTGCGGTCGATGGGGCAACGCTCTCATGGGGTTCGGGGCAACACCCAAACGGTGATCAACCTAAAGTAATTCGTTAATAATTTTTGATATTGCTACACGTGGTACAAAGTGTTTTGCCCATTTTATATTGTAGTGATGAAATATATAATTTTTTTTATATACATCTTATTACAATATAGTTATCAATTAGTACATTACAACAAATTTACATTTATAATCTAATCCGATTAAAAAAAGAAAGAAAAAAAATGTAGACACCCCTTTTGAATTTACCCATCTTATTTCATTTTTCTCTCCTTTCGGAACAATTTTAGGCTAATAAAAGAATATATATTATGTATCTCAATGTAAAAAAAAAATTGTTTCTGTTCTACACGGAGACACCGTGCAAGCATGGAGACAGTCGTGCCTCCGTGTCTCACGGAGACACAAACATTTTTTTTAAAACATTTTTAGTCCAAACAACTCAAACCAAACCCACGGTTTCCATACAATTCATTCCCATTCAAATTCACAGAATTCCAAACACTCCTTGAAAATTCATCATTAATTATCACAAATCACAATACTAAATCTGTGAATCACAAATCAATATGTAAAAAATATACTAAAAGCTCAGAAATTACGAATTCAAATTTACATGGGCACTACATTACAAATATGCATTACAAAGCTCCTACACCCCCCCTCCCCCCGCCCCCGCCCCCGCCCCCCAACACGGTATAGTAAAAAAATAAAAAATCCATCCTTGGGCAACAATGTCACTGCCATCGCCACCAGTGACTGAGATTTCTGATGCCTTATTGTTCTTCCACTTCTGATGTCTCTGTTGCTTCTATTTTTCCTGCTATTTCTTGACGATTGTATCGCTACAATTTCGGGAACTCAAATCTCCAAGATAGTTGTAGGAGAAGCGAAAGGGAAGTTCAAAGATTTCTGGGCCTACTTCGATTTGACGGTTTGATTGCCAAATTTTGAGAAGGAAAATTGAGGATTTGAGGGAATGAAATGAAAACGGAAAAATCTGAAACGACGCAGTAATGGTTGACGATAGGAAGTTTGACACGTGTCCGAAAAAAATGACTCTTTTATATTGTTTGGGATAAAGGTGAAAATATCATAATTATCCTTTTTTTTTGTGGTGGCACAATAATATTACTCCGTTAACTTATCATGAAATGGTATTTATTCAGTTGAATTACGTCGATCTAAATATTTAAATTATTAAAAATAGTTTAATAATATAAATTTATTTATTTGTATATTGTTTTCACTTTTAACAGGGTCCTCGCTTATAACCAAATTGAATTTTTTTAGTTAATTAAAATACGAGTTCACAAATTTTTAAATGGGTATCACTATGAAGCGCTTTATCTGAAAAGCTCAAAAATAAAAAAGAAATTTAATTTTAAGAAAAAAAACAGAGGCACTAAATATTTTTTTACTGTGTAAAAGATGACGTGTAATGTCATATCAAAGTCTTTACACTAAAATTCATAAATATTAATTTTTTTTTGGTCATTTCCTCCTCTCTTTTAGGGATGAAGACATATCTTTATTCAATTTTTTATTTTCCAATAAACTTTATAATTATTTTTAGGAAACATATAGGACTACACTTTTTAAAATTATACCTATGCGACGTAGTCAAAATAAATTAAATATAAATAGAAAAAACTGAAAGTTTTTAAATTATTTGTAAATATATGTACTACTTGTTAATAACAATATACAGAATATTGTCAAAAGACTAATTGATGCGAACTCACGTAGCAATTAAAGTTACAAAATTCACGACAGATTAAATCAAACCCAAGAAGCCAAGAATCAACGTTTGAAAAACTCGACCCAATAAATTATTAAATCAAAGAACTAAGGCAATAGCCAACAATTTAATTCTTGATAAGTTTGGAATTAATTTAATGAAGAACGAGTAGAAAACAATATGATTTGGAATAATATTTCTCAAATTGTGTGTTTTTACAATAAAAAAAAATAATCATATTTATATGGAATCCCTAAAACCTAATTAAAAAAGAAATTAAGCCATAAAATATATCATACAAGAGTTTTTAACTAAAATAGAATTCTAGGCGAAATTTGGAAAAGACCCACCCAAAATTGCGCTATGCGATCGCATAGGTGTATAACATGTGGTTGCATAGGCCTCTCTTCGACCTTCAGTGAAGTTTCGATAAGGATGCATGAGGCAGCATGCGATCTCATAGCTTTGCCGTTTAGCTCTCTCGCTTGTTGCTTGTACAAAGTTGATCCACCTTCTTTCGTCTTCTATACCCAATACAAAAATTGTCATTTTGCTTGTTGTGATCGATGTTTCATTCACCGTATTTTGAACAAGAAATCAGATGACTTAATTAACCTTCTTCGCCCGTGATCTAGCCATTGGTTCTTCATCTACAATCAATTGGTTCTTATCCTTGCTAGATCTTGTATCATGGTTCTCATCACTAATGACATTAGTTTTCGAGGGAAAAAAAAATCTTCATCATACATTGCTAGGCAGCATATCTTTCGCTCGACCACCAATGTTTCCTAAGGCAACGACAAAGACGCAACATTTGGCTACCATGTGAATCTCTCTCTCTCTTTGAGAAATGATATGTTCTAATTTCTAGCCTTATTTCATATCGTCATCGGAACTAAAGCCTTAACCTTAGTGGAGACTTCAATACTTTGAATTCGAATAAAATACTACGGCCTCATTGCATCTAGTCAGGGCTTCAATCTTAATTGTTGATCAAACACACTTTTTATGCTATGATCTAAATATTCACACATTTTGTATAACTAACAGCTTATATTCACTTAAAAGCATTCTAAACAGGTACTAAGAGGGTTACTAAACATATTTTGACTCCAAAATTTGAACTCAGACAATATTGATCAATATTATTAACAAGCAGATCGATAATGTTACTTTTCTCATATTTTATTGCGTTTCTAGTAAGTTTAACTTGATATTATCGAACATGACCCTTGATAAATTCTAGCATGCGTCTTTCTCCTTAATTAGATTCGGTCCAAGTTCCATCACACATCTTTTCCTAACTTCATTGTACACTATTTAGCCTTTGTTTTTTGACATCCTTTAATTTATGTTAACTTTTGTTATATGGTCATTTTCAACCACATATTTATACAATAAAATATTTTACACGTAAATTCAAATTTTTTCCCTACATTTTAAACACATATTCTCTTAAAAATACTATTCAAAACTCACTTATTATTATTATTTTTTTTAATGAGAATCAAACCGTGGCTAAATTGAACGTAACGAACATGAGTATACAAATCTGAATTTAAATTTTGAATAAATTTGCAGTGAAAGGACAAGAAATTTTGAATAAATTAGCATGGTACCTACTATCTGTACAGACTGTACTAATGTGTGTGACCTACAATCCCGCGTAGAGTGTGGGTCCCATGACAAGGTTCCACTGGCTTTTCGAGCTCCTTCAAATACCTGACACTCTCATCCCCTGGAATTTGCACCAAGCCAAAGAAGTGAAGAACCCCCATTAACAATATCCATCCATCATCCTCTCTTCTCCCGTAGCTTGCAACTGTCATCCACTAGTCTCTTCTCTTTTGGATGCTGTTGTTTGCTTCAGGTAATCATACATGTTTAAGATCGTGCATGGCCTAATTATGGATTTTTTTTTGAAAATATTGTTGCTAACTTGGGATTTTGTTCTGTTCTGATTATTCATTTAACTTCGTGCAGTGGAAAGAATATGGTTGCAGTGAGCAAGAGCCTAGAGTTTTCTTCTTCCCTTTTAAACGCAGATCATCCGGAGGAGGCCGCCCCAGTAATGGAGAAACAAGGCATAGTAACTATCCTTTGTTCAGATTGTGAAAAAAGCAAAGCTTCATCTTTAAGAAGAACACTATCTGCTGATATGTCTTCTAAGAAATGGCTTGCACAAAATGGGTTTTTCTCCCCATTCAAAAAGATTTCGTCACCATCTGATCAGGAGCTTGTTAATCAATCATCCCATGATTCTTCATCAGACGGTGAAGAACAATGCAGGAAAGAGAAGGATGACCGTGGTGTTGGAAAGCCCTCAGCACAAGATATTTGGGGTTCAATTTTATCGAAAAAGAGTGAAGATTCTGCCAAGATTTCAGCACCTTATATTCACCCTCTTGTGAAGAGATCAGCCAGTTCTTTGAGTGAGAAGAGTTTAGAGATTTGCACTGAAAGTCTTGGATCAGAAACTGGTTCTGATTGTTTTTCTTCGTACCCGGCTTCAGAAATCAGCGATGCAGTTGAACAAAAAGAAGATCATGAATATGAACAAAAATTGCAGCAACAACAAGTGAATGAATCGAACTCGTTCGAAGATTTTCATGTTGTCAAGTACAAGAATTCGCCACCTCGACCTTTGCCGCCCCCAATTCCTTCAATATCTGATGGAACTTCAATCCGAATACAATCTCACCGCAGAAACGGTAGGCTTGTTCTTGAAGCTGTTTCCGTCCCACCAAGAAACAATTTTTATGTTCAACGCTTTGACGGCCGCCTAGTTTTAACTTTGATCAATAGTCCTATTTCCCAAGAGCCACGCGATAAAACGGTGGAGGAAAACAAGGTTCGAAAATTCAATAAAGTCTTCGATGATATGGAAGAGATTGATCAACATGTTGACGAGAAAATAAATGACGGTGGTTATGAGGAGGTGGCCGAGAAGGGGGAGGAGGAGAGAGTTAAGCAAAATAATGTAGCCAAGGGGGTGGAATTTGTTCTGGATCAAAACTCAAGATCATTGCCAATTGGTGGGACGATGAAGAAACTTATGAAGCTACGCAACAAGAACCCAAAATGGTCTAACAAAATCGTCAACACGAAGGACGTTGAGGACCTACCAATTTCACAATCACTCCCACCGCGGCCCAGCCGGGTGCCTCGTCTGATTCCATCTCTACCACCGCCAGCCACCACTGCCGCCACCTCCCTCAACTCTTACCACTACTTCTGGCGCAGCAAAACCAACTTCAGCACCCAATTCACACCCCTCAAGAACAATGCATGCCTAGCCAATGGTGCAAAAGCATATGATCAGCAAAGTATGGTGCTCATCAAAGGTAACAAGGACGAATATTATGTTCCATTATCAAGGGGATGCAAGAAGCCAAGGAGGTCCACGTTGATTTGGGAGCCTTACTGCGTTGCCACCTCCTGATGATCATGATTAATCAAGATTTCTCATAAATCCAAATTTCCATTGACTATCCATTTTTAGTTCCTATGATTATGATCACCCCAAATCCATCTCAATCTCCCTATGTTAATCATATAAATTAAGCACTCTGTCAAAAGAGACTCGTGTAGCCAAATAAGAATGGAGGAGGAGGAGGAGAATGAATACTTTGATCATATTAGAGTAATTTCATCACGAGTAGGCTTATTTATGTTACTATTTCCGATTCATGTAATAAAATTTAATTAAATTTTACCTTCACGGTTGATCTACCCCGACCCTCTTTCTTTATTCAATTTCAAAGACAAGTATGGAAACGTTGAGTCGTTGAGGTAGTGATTTATCGTAGTTACTAAGCCCATGTTTGGTGGGATTAAAATTCGATTTTTAGTAAATTTTAATAAAAACTGATCAAATGTGTAGTTAAAAGGTTTTGGATCGTGGTTAAAATTAATTATTGACTTTGATTTAGTTTTAAAATTTCAATTTCAATTAGACCAACATGGGCTAAGACCCCGTTTGGTACCAGTATTTGAAATTATAATTCTTGGAATAATGTTTTATTGAAGAACGTGTGGTTAAAAAAAGAAAAAGTTTCGAGTTTGTGTATAATACAATTTTATAAAAGAATGTGTAATTGACAAAAAGAGAGAAAAATGAATTATAATATTTAACGGGCGAAACAGGGAAAAAAAAAAAAAAAAACTCAGCACTATGTTTCATAATGGAATCAGCTTTTGCTTTTCCTCAGCTTTTGCAAATTTTAGCCAATGGTGGGAAGATAACAATCATGTCTGGTCCAATATTTGATCTTAATGTTTGGAACATCATAATCCATTAATATCCTTGAGATGTTCCTGTCTCCACTTTCGTTTAAGGTTCAATTGAGGATGTCACGTGACATATTTATTCAACCTTAAAACAATTAATAATTAATATATTTGCATGATTTATAACTATTTTTGAAATATTGATAATGACAATACCATTTCTCTTAAAAGAAAATATTGTCAGAAAATAAAAAATATTGTGTACAGATAAAAACATCTTATTTAATTTATGTCTAGAGCTCAAGTGAGCTGATGAATCTTTCGTTGCATAAATTTAGCCTTTTGTTTCATAAATTGAGAAGGCTCGAATTGCTTTCTTTGGGGCGATACCTCGACTGGAGAATAATCCGCTGGACTAAATGGAACTTGTTAGGTATTTGATGTAATTGACAAGTCTGTGAACGAAATGATCAAAAATATGTTGTAAAAGTCGAAGAGTAATGTGCAATTAGTTGAAATTAAGTTATATTAGGTTCAGGATTCGAAATTGGGAAGAAGGAAAAATGGCGCCAATATTTCGTTAGACTGTCGCCAAAGTTTGACTCTAGCGTTAGAAATAGAAACTGTGTTGTCCGCTATGTCGCCAGACCTCGCTTGAGTGACACACTGTCGCTCGCCTTTCACCCAACTCTCGCTCGAGCGATAGGGTTATCCGGAAAAATTTTAATTCGTTTTTTAAAGGGCTTTTTGTCATGCCCATTTATTCCTTAACATACATATAAATATCAGACACGTTTAAACGGTTTTTACAAGGTTGAACATTGAGAAAAACACATTCCTTTGAGATCATCTTTATAAATCTGCTTTCAACCTTCGTCTTGTTATTGACTATGGCGGTAAAAACATCAAATTCACAATCGAAATACCAAACGCTGCTTCCTTCATATCTATCAGAGTTCTGAAAATCAAGGGAATGTGACATGAGTTCCAGTCGTTGAAGAATGCGGCGTTCTTCATTAATCCATATGAGATAGACGATTTCACAAAGTTGTGAGTTGATGTAGGAGAGCGCAATCCAGGAGAGTTTTGGAAACTGCAGTTGGGAGTTGGTGCAGAAGCACAAAATCTAGGAGAGCTGTTGGAATTGCAGTCAGGAGGTCAGAAAGTACTAGTGGTAATCGAGTCTGGTGGACTGTAAGTTTTAAATCGTTTATAGTGAATTGTTGACTGCAAAATGTTCGGAGTTTTTACCCAATTGGAATTTCTTCGTGATCAATTCTTGTATTATTTTATTGCTTTCATAACTGCGGTATTTCAACATAGGAAAAATTGAATTGTCTGATTAATCATCTAGAGATAATTAATAGTAATTTGTTTCTAGTTAATTATTAAGTTTTTAAATTTCGCATAATCACCTATTCATCCCCCTTCTATATAGTTTGGGTCGAACTTCGTATTTTCATAACTAAATGTGTATGGTCGAGTAGGGTGGCTTGGGGCTTAGAGAAATGAAAGAAATGTCAGACACGATCTCTTGGTCACATGGAAGCAAATGCTCAAAAATGGACTTTGTAGAAGAACAAATAGCTTTGAAAATTGGTGAAGGAAAAACCAGCTTTTGGCACAATCTTCGGGGTTTTCTTTAAGTTTTAAGGCTCACAAATTGTGTGGACCAAAATGAGCACAACTGACACAAGACAATCTCCTTCAAGATATTATTATTTTGTTGGAGGCCATGGAAAGAACCTATCTCATTCTTAGTAGGCGATGTCCTGTAAAGAAAGAAACACATCACAATATTATCCAAATGCTAGTGCTGTCAAGCAATAAAAACAACTGAACATCTATTTCTATGTGGGGAAATTGCTACAAAATTGTGGAATTACTTCAAGCACAAACTCCAAATTAAGTGCTTCTGCATCAGAAATGTGGTGCAAGGGGTTTTAGCATTAGAGGTTCTCAAATAAATAATGTAAACCAGTGTACCTAAGATATCAACGATAAGACAAAAATAGATTGGAACATGAAAGATATAAAGGCACGTCATCGTCATGTCTAAGAAAGTGTCTCTCTATGGGTCGAGATTATCTTCTCATTCTTCATTGTCAACGCCACCATATCCTCCATCCTCGTGAAGGTAAGCATCCAGGATTAGATATGCCATTATAGGGAGAGGAGAGGAACGAATACTCTCATGTAACCTTGCTATGTCTCCTCCAGTGTAGCTATCAAGTTGCAATGAACTTCAAGGTGATAAAGCGACAAAAATACGAATTAAATTGATTGGAGTAACGGAGGAAGATAACTAGTAATATTGAAGAAACACTCACTTGAGGGGGTCATTGAAACCCATACCAAGGTTCTCAAAATCAACTAAAACTTCCCAAGGCATATTTGCGAGTTTTGAGTTATCCAATATTAACCTAACTCAACGCCCCACACCTAAACAAAATTATAAATGCCCGACAATTTATCTCTATTCCCAATTAAATAAATAGTTGGTTTGGATGAATTTCGCTCCCAACTATAATTTTTGGTACAATTTATCTCCAAAATTAGCACAATGTTAAATTGCTCGAAGGTTGGGAAAAATACCCTTAAATAAGTGGAAATTACAATAGACCAGATCTTTTCTTTTGACTTTTAAAAAATCAGGTTTTAAT
>CAIGRS010021316.1:0-15008 GCA_903798395.1 Fraxinus floribunda
TTTTTTTTCTGTGCATCAATTTGTTGGGTCAGACAATTTAGTATATACCACCTCAGATAGTAGATACCTCGGAATGCTACTATTTTACGTTAAGAGTAGTTCATGTTTTTAAATTCAAGTGGCTGAATTATATATATTTAAACGACCAGTTGATGCATACGTAACATGTACAAGGATAGACGATTCCCTCTCCCATCTTTTGCTAGCTAATATTACTTATTTCACGTTGCAAGTTAATAAAATTATACAACATTAGTATCCACACGAATCTAACGTTTTTCTCTGTTATTTAATATGTTGGGAACAAGTCATTATGAATTGTTTAATGCGACGGAAGACACAATAATAATTCATTTTAAAGAAGAAATTCAAATCAATTTTTTTTTATTTAATTCGATCTGATGTAGCGTACTAAATATGCTTTTAACATCTTCGTTCATTTAGCTTATGGCTGTAGTTTTGGCTCTGAAAGTTGAAAGATACATTCATTGAATAATTATTGTACTATTTTAGGCATATTGAAACCTAGTCATAGGAATTCTCTTTTGTCGGCTCAACAAAGATACTGTTGACTGAAACTTATAGTGGTAGTTTAACAAAATATGAGTTTTTGATGCAGACAGTGGTTTGTCTTCATTCCGTGGGTTATTCGGGGCTAGTGTTTAAAGGATAAAGTTAGGAGAAAGTAGAGCCAACTCCAATTCAAATATTTCAATTAAGAAATGACAAAAGAAGCTGTCCAAAGGGTCATCCTTCAGTGGAACGTCATTGCAGTGTTAGTGGGGGCTGGGCCATTTTATTCCATGAAGAAAAGACATACAATTGATGCGTTCTAATCTCCTAGAGAAGAAGAATTAAGAATTAAGAGTTGGCTAATTATTTGGCTTAGTCCTGTTTGATGGAATAAAATCAAGAACTAATCAACTCAAGGGTTAGAATTAAGGTTCATGTGTCGTCTCGATAGTTTTTAATATGGGATGAAGTTAGAAGTTACGTTATACGAGATGACTCTTATTGTTTACGATTCAACTTTTAAGTTCGTCACTTCATATTCTAATTGTGGAAAAAACGCTCATAATTATGTTTGATTAATCTATTCACTCATTCGATGATCAATATATTGTCCAATATTATATGCTTTGTTCTACGGAACAAATTCTTGGTAATAATCATCAAGTGCAACTCAAAAGTTGGAATATTCTATCTACTACTTCCAAATGAGATATTATTCGTGTGAACATAATCCAAAAATATTACTTGTAATGTCAAATGTAAAGAAGCAACAATTAAGTCATGTCAGCAGGTGGAGATCGAATGGTGAAGCCACGTCATTCTACAAATAGGATCAAATCGTACTATAACTTGAAACCACACGAACACTTGTTTCTAACACGTAATTCCCTGTTTTTTATTTTATTTTTTGACCATCCAATAGTACAAAATGTAAAGAACTACACTCTAACAAGCCTTTATTAGTTTTTGTTAATAAATATCATATTTCATATTTGTATATATATTGACATCCACACGCACTGTCATTTGCCCTTGCGTTTGAAAGTCATATATTCTCTCTTTCTCTCTCTACCACCACCACCTTGCCGGAAAATGAGTAGTTTGAGCATGATTGAGTCAAAGCTGCCGCCGGGGTTTAGGTTCCAGCCAAAAGATGAAGAACTGATATGCGATTACTTGATGAAATGGTTAACAGGTTGCGGCCAACAAACCCCTCTGTTAATCGAAGTTGACCTAAATAAGTGCGAGCCTTGGGAAGTTCCCGGTGAGTCCTCAAATTTTCTTATAATTTACTTCATATTTTTATTTTATTTTTTGCATTATATGTATAAATTATATACATTCTATATTTATCATTCTTGTTGCCTTTGCATACAGTTACTGTAATATAATATATATTCCATGCATTAATTTCTTTGGCAGCAGATAGTGTTTGGTTTTGAATTTTGATAGAAATTCTGTGGACAGAAATTTATGATTAATGTTGAGATTATCCTAAAATAAATCATTTTATTCTAATTATTAATAAAGTTTTGTTTGGCTGTGCCTGTGCCTGTGGGGAAAGTAATCATTCTGCTGAGTGCAATTCATTTTCATTCGATCGGCTGAGTGAACTTCATTTTCAATACCCTCGTCCGTTCATTTTATTCATCTTTAATTTGTTGCTATAACTAGTTAACTTTTATCCTTGCAAGTATGTGTGGATTCTTTTGCTTTAATTTTATTTGTCGGTAAATGAATTCTTGAAGTTTACGGATAAGTAATATTTATTCGATTATTATCTAAATTGGCGATCGATATTTCTAATTATTGGTTTTGATTTTCGTTCGTTGCTTTATATTTTTAATGTTTTAGTAAACAAAATCATAATAATTTCTCCTTGTATATATATATATATATTTCAAATACTTTTTGTAGAAATCGACAGTCTTGGTGATATCCTAACAAAAAAGATGGTGACAGTGAGTGATTTCAGATAATAACAAAAGAAAATTCCTATTTGCACAGTGATCAACCACGGGCGAGTAATATTCTGGGTTTCAACATCATCACTTTTCAAAATTTTACTTATTCTTTGTGAATAATTCTTTCTTATTATAACATCTTGACCCTTTGTCTCTACATAATTATTGGAGTAAAAGATTATCTATCAATATGGGGTTTGTTTGTTTCCCATAGGTCCTTATCGACCATCCACCATCGTATTCCTCCTATTCATTTATCGTATGATTTTTACATTTATTTCTTAATTATGTATTATTTTCTTATTTTTGTTATAGTTGTATAATTTTTATAAATTGGTTGCAGAATCAGCATGTGTAGGAGGCAAGGAGTGGTATTTTTATAGCCAACGCGACCGGAAATATGCAACCGGACTAAGAACAAATCGGGCCACACTATTCGGTTACTGGAAAGCGACCGGAAAAGATAGATCGATTTTTCGAAAGAGAACCCTAGTTGGGATGAGAAAGACATTGGTATTCTACCAAGGTAGGCCTCCTAAAGGAAGAAAAACTGATTGGGTCATGCATGAATTTCGCCTCGAAGGACCATTTGGCACTCCTAAATTATCTCCCATCCGGGTAATTAATTTACTCTTCCTATCCTTTTAATTAAATTCTTAATTGTGATTATCTTACTGTTAAGTTAGTTTAAAGCTTGACTAATTACAATCAAGTTGGTTAATTATATTCATTGCATGTGCAACTTGTCAAGACTTTGGACGTGTATTACAGGCTGTTTTCACAATTTTAATAATATAATCAAATTTCTTAATGGGGTTTTTTCTTTATAAAATTCTTTGATTTTATTTTCCTTAAATAATTTATTTTGTCTTTTCTGCCTCCCTGGAGTTTAGCTCTAGCACCATACGCAGAGCTAAAACCAAAATAGAATCTTCTTACATCAAGACAAAACACTTCATTTTATATTCAAAGATTATTTTATTTTATTTTATTTTATTTACAATGAATTATATTGCTTAAAATCTTTTTCAATAATTTGTATTAAATAGTATTTCGTACTACATATTTATTAATAATAATTAAAATATAATCAATTAAAATAAACGTAGAACTTACCTTGTTTCGAGACGGGTGGTACACTAATCTACGCACCTTAGTCATTCTCACCATTTATCGACTCTGTTCGACACTCTCTAGGATATCGTATATGAATTAATTGCATCGAATTAAACTTGCATGCAGGAGGATTGGGTTTTATGCAGATTATTCTACAAAAAAGGAGAAGTTGAAGCCAAACGAGAAACTGGAAGCAGCTACGAAAAAGAAACTACGACTTCTTCTCTTCCTCCATTATTGAAACCCTATGCCACCTTTAACCAAAATCCGGTCTCAACAAATGAGTATAATAATAATAATAATAATAATAATAATAATGAGCAAGTGCCCTGCTTCTCCATTTTGACCCAAAACCAAAATAGTTTCTCACAAATCACAGAATCATCCATGCCCATATTTGAAGGGTTGCCTGCAGATCATAATCTTGGAATGTATTCATCATCATCAAACGCTGATCAGACCGTTATCAAAGCTCTATTCTACAATCTTACCAAAAGGGACGACAGTAAATTCTCCCCAAGTTTTGGGGATGGAAATTCAATCAGTTATCTATCTGAAGAGGGATTGCAGTCTTCCATGTGGAATCATTACACATATGATTTTTAGAACTTGGATTATTTATGCTACTTTAATTAAGATTTTGAGTTTTTCCCACATACATATATGTTTTTATGTATAGTCTAAAGTCACCTGGGACATAGTTCAGTGGTGCAAAAGACATGAGTAAGATAGTCTTAGCTGAGCTGGCAGTCGTAGTGTGAGGATTCAATTCCAGCCTCTAACAAGGTTTGGAATTGGACTATTTGTGAACATCAGTACGGCAGCTTTTGTACCATGGCCTGCTGAGGCACATCCCGTCATTTACCTCCTCCACGATGCTCTAGGAGTGGTTCGGTGGGAGGCTCTCAAGGTTGGGGTTCAACCTTTTATATATAGTCTAAAGTTGGTTTAAATTATAAAACATATATTCATAAAAGTTTATGCGATCAAGGTTTTATGTAGTTCGGTTTCGTTTCGAATTGATCAATCATTTATCTTAAAATTTGTGACAATTTTATTACTTTGTTTCTATCTATTAGCTTTATTACAAGAAAAGTTAACATCACAATCTAGTTATTTTTCCACTAGTGTCATTTAATCTTTTTCTATTTGTTAAATAAACTTAGACAAAATAACTATGTTACGACAAACATCTAAATTCAATGACAAATGATATCTTTGGACCGATGTAAAGCTAAACAAGCAGAATGAAAGGAAGGTAGAAAAAGGTCACGTATTGAGGGAAAACATGAAGTTTGATGACTGATTTGAAACAAAATTAAGTTTGTAAGACTAACATAAAATTTACTAAAAATTCAATGACCCATCATGTCACTATGTAGACAAAGTCAATTGAAGTTGAATTGGTCATATATCATTTACTTGACTTTTATTTTCCCTTGAAATTCCGTTAAATCGTAATCTTATTCGATCTAGGAAGAATACCTACCACTTGTTTGAAGTGAGGAGGATGGATGTATTGACATCAAATCAATTAAATGATATAATTAGACATTTGCACTAAAAAAAAATAAGAAATTAAGAATTATAGGGTACTAATTGGACAATCAACCTCTTTTTTAAGACTTTATACATAGTCTGAACATTCACTTTCCTAGTGTGGTTTATCTCTCATGTGTGGTTTGCGGGCTACTGCACATAGAGCGAAGTTTATCCAGTGCGCATTCACGAGTAATGGCTGCAGATTCTTACGTCAACAAAAAATAAAAATAAAAAATAAAAATTAAGACAATTGTACTATTGACAGTACAATTGCATGTTGTTTCTAGGTCAAGTTACTTTCTGAATACATCTACACCACNTTTGCACTAATGTATTCTTACCTCAAATGATATGAAAAAAAAAAAAAAAAAAAAAAAAAAGAAGAGATGAAATCAACCAACTGCATTTGCTCAATGATATTATAATTATATGGTTCCAGCGTTAGAAAACAACAAATGTAATACGTTTGTGTTTGATAATAATAAACATTTTGACTATAACTTTCAGCCATACGAAAAGAAATTAAAAACACAATTATTTATTGAAAAGAAAAATCACTAAATCCTCATGAGATCACCACAGAGATTCCTTAACTTGATTTTCCAAGGTCGTGTTTGGCTGTTCCAATGTGGCTGTGGATTTCACTAAAAAAATTGTCGCATCACCCCAAAATGTTTATATCCACAGGTGGAGGTGGAGGTGGAGGTGGATAGTGTACTAGACATCCTTTATTTAATTTTTTTGTAATTTATTATGTAATCCACAATTAGTGTTATTCACATCCCATCGAAGATGCTTTTTTCTTCGCGCGTTTTCAATATAATCCAATCAAGTGACGATTAGTGAGCATTGAAGATCAACCTAACAATACTGTCATTAATGTAATTCTTGGTGTTAATTATTATATCAAGAAACTAAATACAAGCACAAAAATATTAGAATTGGGTTGTTTATGGAGCCCACAAGTGTAATTACAGGCTGAAATTAAGATTATGCAATCCGGGGTGCAAGGTATTCTTGAAAGGAACTTATGACCAAACTCCCGTGATGGGAACAACATTTTCCCCTAATCCGGTCCATGTAATAAAAGATGACTTTTTTTTTGTCTTTTTAATTATTTTAATATGCATAATTCATGAGAAACTATTGCACAATTATAAAGGACTTCAAATAGTATTTTTCAGAAACGTAATGCAATTATCTTTATATCCTTATTAGGTACTTAATAAGGGCAAAATGCAAGTTAATACTTTCATACCATGCCCGTGTTTGGTAAAAATTAAGATTTTAATTTAAGTTAAAGTCAACAATTAATTTTAACTACATATTTCATGGAGTCCACAACTTTTTAACCACATATTTCATCAACTTCTATTAAAAAGTTAAAGTCAACAATTAATTTTAACTACATATTTCATGGAGTCCACAACTTTTTAACCACATATTTCATCAACTTCTATTACAATTTAATTTTAATCTCTATCAAATAGGGACACATATCGACCAATTAATTTATTGAGGTAATAAGAACAATGGATATGATATGAACTACAAACAGCGTGCATATCATCAAAGCTCCCTTTTCTTTTAATTTTAAAAATCTATTGTGGTAAAATCACCAAGCATATCCGTTCATAATTGAGTTTCAATAATTTTACCAAATCCTAATAAAAAATCGTGCAAATGTTTAAAATCTTAACAATAGTTATTCAATGAAGTAATGGCATGTTTATAGATATAATTATAAGAAGGTTTTATAATATATACTTAGTGTATGTTTCATTGTTTCTTCAGAAACAAAAATACTATACTTTTAAGATTCTAGAATATTAATTTTTATACAATTATACTTCTTCCAAAGTATAAACTAATATAGAACATTGATTTATATGAAGTCTTGCGTTTTAAAGAGTAATAACACAAGTATCATTCTTGCCCATTAATAGATGTAACATTGTGCTTTATTCGAGAAAACCAACAGAATAATATTCCTAGGGAATACTGAAACTCATAAAGTAGAGGTGGGTGTTTTTTTTTTTTTTTTTGGGTTTCAAAATCGGACCCGAATCGGTTAAAACAGACCGGTTCGGTTCCGGTTCCTTTATTAAATGGATCAATTTTGGGACCATGCATTTAAAATCGATCGTTTTCGATTCGATTGTTGGTATTGTCTTAGGAGTCAATAATGAATTCAATCCTCCCTATTTTTTTTTTTTTTTTTGGGACTATACACTTCTTCTTTTGTCTTTTATAAAACTTAAAACGTAATTTGTAACCAACATTTAAATCTCAATAATTTTATAAATACTTAACAAAAATTCATAAATTTAATGCAAACCTAATAGGAAAAAATGTATTTTTACTTCAACTTTTCGTTAGAAATCAAAATCGGACCCGAATAGGATAAAACAGACCGATTCGGTTCCGGTTCCTTTATTAAATGGATCAATTTTGGGACTATGCATTTAAAATTGATGGTTTTCGGTTCGATTCTTTGTACTGTCTTAAGAGTCAATAATGGATCCAATGTTCCCTAATTTCTTTTCTTTTTTTGGGACTATACACTTCTTCTTTTGTCTTTTACAATAAAACTTAATTTGTAACAAACATTTAAATCTCAATAATTTTATAAATACTTGACAAAAATTCATAAATTTAACGCAAACCTAATAGGAAAAAATGTATTTTTATTTCAACTTTTCGTAAGAAATCAAATTTCTCATTATTTTCAAAGTAGTCGATCATAGTATTAGGTTTTTAGTATGGTGATTCTGTGGACAAACAAACTAATTTATAGCGTGTTGTAAAAGTCAAGAACCTAGAGTGCAATTTGTATAAGTTGGGTTATGAGGTTTAGGGTTCGAGCATGAAAAAGAGGAGAAACACGGCGCCGTATTTTCGCTAGACTATCGCCCGGACAATGCTCGAGCGACAAAAACTCAATGTCAATTGCCCAACTATCACTGAGTTCTCGCTCGAGCGACGTTGTGCTGCTTGCATGTCGCCAAATTCTCGCTCAAGCGACAGGTCGATCGAAAAACCCTAATTTGTGTTTTTAAACATATTTTTCCGGCTCATTCAACTCAATCACTCTCTCATATAAATATCCAAGTCATTGTGCCTCATATTCATATCATCTTTTGAGAGATCAAAGAACATAATTCATTGAGAAAATTATTCATATCATTCTTGAGATATGGCAACCAAGTTTTGGGAAAACATCAAAGTTCGTAAATTCAAAACACCTGACTTCCTTTACACTTTGAGGAATGTACTTTCTCAGTTGGACTACTAGCGCAGGAAGAAGAACAGGAATAGGTAATTCCCAAGTATCCACTTGGAAGAGATGTGTGCAGAAGATTGGGAGTCTGGAATTTACAGCAGATCCTGGAAGCTACAGTAGCAGATTGTGAGTCTAAAGGAGCAGCAGATCTTGGAGATTACATGAATTACAACAGCGGGAACTAGTGAAATTTGCTATGTTGGAAACTAATTGTAATCCATATTGTCTATAGTGGATGTAATTATTCGGTCTCGAAATTTTTACCCAGTTGGGTTTCTCCGTCATCATATCGGTGTTCATTATTTATTGCTTTCCATATTACAAATTGTGGTATTCAAACACAAGATAATTAAATAGTATGCTTAATCATCTAGAAACTATTAAAAAGTGACTTGTTGCTTTTAATAGAATAATTTCGCACATAAGGTCAAACTTAATTAGTAAACTACGAATTTTCAATCAGAATCAAAATCTTTTCCTTCAAGATTATTGAAGATAATTTGTTATAAATACTACATACATCTTTATANTGCTTTTAATAGAATAATTTCGCACATAAGGTCAAACTTAATTAGTAAACTACGAATTTTCAATCAGAATCAAAATCTTTTCCTTCAAGATTATTGAAGATAATTTGTTATAAATACTACATACATCTTTATATATGCATTGTTTTATGAATTTTCTTAATAATTAATTTTTTATCCAGATTTTACAGTTTATGTCGTGTTTAATAATTTATCATTTTTATATTATTATTAATTGATCTTGATTAGTCTTGGAGAGTATTTTTGTTTGTTGCCTAATTTAATTATTTTATATATTATAAAATTATAAAAATGGTAAGTGATTTTAAATCTATTTTATCTACTTTTAATCTGACAAATAGTTTAATACTTTGTTTTTGTTAAATTTTTTAGTATAAAGAATCGAACCGAACATGATTAGATCGAATCAGAACCGGTTGGGATTCCGATTCAGCTCTATAGTTAGCTATGGAACTAATGATTTTATTTTTAAGATTATCATTGATACTTAGTTTGGTTCGATTTCCTTCAAAATCGAACCGCTCCTACTCCTATAATAAAGTGATGATCTTCTAGAGAAATAATATAACATTCTGTTTAAATATTGATAATATAAAATTAATTTTTCTTCAAAGTAAAATCTAATACTCGTCTAGTTGATAAGGTATAAAATTTGACTTTTGCATTAATAATAATACAATACGTTTCTCAAAATATTGATATTTGTAAAGTAGAACAAAAATATTGTATTCTTTTAATATTGATTTGCGTGAAATTGTGCTTTCTAAAAAAAAAAATCTTTTGAAATATTGATACATTAGATTTTATCCCTCAAAAAGTAATAATATAATATTCTTCTAAAATATTGATTTTAATTTATATCACTCCAATAGCAACAATACAATATTCTTCTGAAATATTGATTAGGATAATCAAGTACATGCAAACAAATAGTTGTCTATCATCAAATGGTATAATCAAAACGTTATAATCAAACAGAATAACGTATATCGCTTTGTTGTTATACATTTTAAAAAAGAATGCTAACATT
Source organism: Fraxinus floribunda (assembly GCA_903798395.1). Classification (NCBI taxonomy): domain Eukaryota; kingdom Viridiplantae; phylum Streptophyta; class Magnoliopsida; order Lamiales; family Oleaceae; genus Fraxinus; species Fraxinus floribunda. The sequence continues at coordinate 9,997 of CAIGRS010021316.1, forward strand.
TTCTTTTAAAGAGGAATAAATGATTCTTTGTCAATTCAACCCTCGTTTGACCCCCATTAAATTATAATTCATTTTTTTTTTATTAACCATACATTTTTCAATAAAATAATATTAAACGTAAACCCAAAAAAAAATTCTTTATTTTTTAGCCATATTTTCTCTGAAAAATTATTATTTCTCTCATTATAATGTGGATTAATAGGGTGTCAAACGGGCACTCAATTTGTTAGAGCTTTGTGGCTTACTTTGAGATTAAAATAAATCAATTATTTTATTATTCGCATCTAGCTAAAACTTTGTGTTCATAAGATGTTACAAAACTAAGAGAAATGGGAGAACATCATAGAATTGAGAAAGACAAATCTAAAGAATGTATTTAAAATAAATTTTTCTATTTTATTTTTAACCACAAATTTTTCAATAAAATAATATTAATACAAGTTCAAAGATTTTCCTTATTTTTAACCACACATTCTTTATCATAATACTACTCACATTTTGGGCAAAAAAATGTAGTTCAAACAAGTTGAGAACCAAAATCTTATATTTTTAAGATGTAATTAGGGCTGCAATGATACAATTGTCACTCACAATAGTATTTAGCCCTTGTTTGGTATAAATTAAAATTCGAATTTTAATTTATGTCAAAGTCAACAACTTGTTTTAACTACACATTTCATAGGATCCACACCTTTTTAATCACACATTTCATCAGCTTTTATTAAAACCTACTAAAAATCTAATTTTAATCCCCACCAAACAGGGCTTAATTTATAATACTAAATTCCAAATCTTAAAGATTACATTTTTGTTAGTCATTTTTTTTTTTCTTTATGTAAATTACTAGTATATAATTGCAATGAAATAAAGATATACTCACTTTCGCTACACAATGATCAAGATCAAATAAACATGCATTCTCGTTATCAAGCAGAAATATACTATTAATCTCTCAGAAAATATATGCAATGGTGAAATTGTCATTAATTTATGGGATTTATGAAAGGCTAAATATATTACCACCACAATTTTGAATAAATAGACTATATTTTAATTGCATTAAATGTTTATAACCTTTACACATTATCACATTTATAACTCAAACTTTTTTTTTGTTTGTTGCATTCTTATTCTCAAATTAGCATAAATTGTTCTTGATTATGGTTTCTTTCCAAGATTTTCTTATTCTTATAGAGTAAAAAGACTCATCTGTCAAATGTATTTTTAAATAAGCAAAAATAAATAATAATGCAAAAATGCGATTAAATATTTGACCATCATCTTAAAGTGCGTTAACAATATACCTAAAATCATGGATCTTTTAAAAAATCATATAAAAAGTGTTTTGGAAATAAAAAATAAAAAATAATGTGTAAAGTTAAGTGGGACGTTTTAATTGTCATTTTTTTTTAATTAAAAAGTGACATTATTGTTAATTAAAAGTGATGTGTACAATGTCACTTTCTCTATAATAAAAGCTCAATTTACATTTAACCCAATAAAAAATAAATTAACATTTAAAAGAAATTCTTATAAACAAATTGAAAGCTTAACTAAAAATGTATTGTTCTATAACAAATTGATAGTGTGGCATTTTAATTAAAAATTGGAACAACATGCTATATCACTTTTTTAATAAACACGTCACAAAATGCAAATGTCAAAAAAATTATATAAACACCATCACTATTAATTAGAGCATGTCGTCCTGTACAAATCATCTATATCATATATGCCTTTCATTTGGCACCCAAACATTGTTTGTAAGTGACAAAACATCAATTAAGATCTTAGGATATGTTATCCCTTTTGTGATTATGTTTCACTCTTATTAACTAACATATTTGGATAGTTGGATTTGGAAGCTATTCAATAAAAAGGGGGAAAAGGGTGACAACTAAGAGAGTAGAATATATAAAGGTATTTCTTCACTGTAATGATTTGGAGTGCACAGATGTATATATAAACGTTTACACAATCAAGAAATGCAAAGAATAAGGAGACTAGAATATTCTAAATGACTAGCTATCCTAATTTAGAGGATTACAAGAATAAGTTAACTATACACCAAATATTCTGTAATTTACAATATATATGATCTGATCTGTTAGGCCCCCTCAAGATGGTGCTCCAGTGGAGACACCAATCTTGAGAGAAATGTCCTGAAGCCGACAACGAGGGAGTGGTTTAGTTAGTGCATCTGTCAACTGATCTGCGGAAGACACATGAGACTCGAAGGTGACCACTTTGCACTGTAAATGTAAGACTGGATTCACACATAAATATGTCGAACCAATGTTGTCACTGTAAATAGTCGGTGGAACATGGACTGAGACACCAAGTTCCTCAAGTAGATAACGTACCTACTGAAGTTCTGTAGCAGCAGAAGCAATAGCCCGATACTCAGCTTCTATAGAAGAGCGAGCAACATAACGTTACTTCTTTGAACTCCAAGAAATAGGATCAAGATCACCCGCCCAATTTGCATCACAAAAGGCATGAAGAGACAAAGAGCTGTGGCGCTACAGGTGAATACCATAGGATCGTGTTCCATTGAGGTACCGAAGGAGACGCTTAACAACGCCCCAATGATGAGTCGTTGGAGTATGCATGAACTGGGATAACTTGTTGACAACAAAGGCGGTGTCAGGACGACTAAAGAGAAGATACTGTAAGCTTCCAACTGTCTAACGATAAAGTGTTGCATCAGCAGGTGGAGAACCATCATGGAGTTGTAGGGAAGAGGAGGTGGCTAGCGGTGTCTGAACAGGTTTAGAATTTTCCATGTTGTGCTTGGTGAGGATATCCAGAAGGTATTTCTGTTGAGTGAGGTGTAGGCCTTCTGGACGGCTATATCATCACCCCTGTAAGAATTAAGTCATCAACATATACTAGAAGATACAAGATAGTATCCCCATGATGATAAATAAATAGTGATGCATCTGATAAGGAATTTATAAAACCAACCTCAAGGAGAAAGTGACACAATTCATTGTACCACGCTCGAGGAGTTTGTTTAAAACCATAGATGGCTTTCTTAAGCTCGCACACATAGGTGGGAAAATTGGAATCAACAAATCCTGGTGGTTGGGACATAAAGACATCTTCATCTAGTGGACCTTGAAGAAAGGCATTATTAACATCTATCTGACGGAGAGACCAACCTTGGGAAACCACCAAGGAGAGAAGAACTCGAATTGTGGTGGGTTTGGCCACTGGGTTAAACATGTCATGAAAGTCAAGCCCTGGTCGTTGATGAAAGCCCTTTGCTACAAGCCTGGCTTTATAGCGATCGATGGTGCCATCGGGTTTCTGCTTGATATGGAAAACCCATTTACAACCAACTATATTCGGAGACATATCAGGAGGTACCAAGTCCCAGGTACCATTGCGAATTAGAGCATCAAACTCTTCGGACATAACTGCACGCCAACGTGGATTTTTGAGAGCTTGAGTGTGAGAGGTAGGATCAGTGGTATCAAACTCGGTAATAACGGTGAGGCTATACTTTGGGTTTAGTTTGATGATGTTATTCTTGGATCGAGTTACCATGGGATGAAGGGAAGTGAAAAGTGGTGGAGCTGGTGAGTCACGACAAGAAAGGTTCTGATGAATGTCTTTAGGAGAGGAGGTTATGGGAGATAGTTCGTGAGAAGTAGGTTACAGTGGGAGATCTCTGGATGTAGGTTTGGGAGGCGAATTGGGTACGGTAAATTTGGCACTAAGCGAGGGCGGAGGAACTGGCAAAGGATAATTCGACACAGAGGCCCCCTCGACCACCTTCGACGGTACCGTATTTGGCATTCCACCGCGGGAATCAACACCAACACTGGCCAAAGAGGACGATTGAAAATGGAACTCAGACTCGACAAACACAACATGACGAGATACATAAATTTCTCGAGTTGACATATCATAACATACGTAAGCACTTTAAGTAAGGGAGAAACCAAGAAATGCACAAGGACGAGAACGAGTTTCCAATTTGTAAGATGTGTAAGGACGTAACCAAGGATAATAAAGACACCCGAACACCCGAAGTTTGAAGAAATTCAGAGGAGTTTGAAAGAGACACTCAAAGGATAATTTCATGGATAGGTTTCGTTTGGGCATATGATTAATGAGATAGACAGCAGTGGCAAAAGCAAATGGCCAAAATGAGGAGGGAACAGATGTTTGGTGAAATAACATTAAACCGATTTCCACGATGTGGCGATGTCTGCGTTCTGAAAAATCATTATGTTCAGGTGTGTGAGGTGGGGTGGTCAAATGGGAGATTCCATGAGTCCCAATGAAGTCTCTTAGAGATATATATTCTCCACCATTGTCTGTGTAGAGTGTGACAATGGGTCGATTGAAACGTTTTTCCACAAGTGATTTGAAGCATTTAAACATAGCCAGAACATCAGATTTATTTTTAAGTGGGTAGAACCAAATATATTTGGTATAATGATCAACAAAAATCACATAATATTTATAACCATCACATGATAAAATTGGAGAAGTCCAGACATTCGAAAACACCAAATTAAGAGGGGAGTTGGAGACAAGTGAAGAATCATGAAAGGGTAATTTGTGGCTTTTAGTACATAGACAAGCATTACAATGAAAATTATTCGATGGACTAGAGGAACATGACACAAACTTGGACAATAACAGATGACGCATGACTCTCTTGGATGGATGACCTAAACGATTATGCCATAAAGAAAAGGATTCATGGGATGCAGGAAAAGCCAATGGTGATGTCGACACACCCAAGGAAGAAGACCAGGAGTAGACGCCACCTTTAAGTGGACCTTGATGGAGGATGGCCCCCGTGCGAGGATCCTTCACCAGAAAGTGTGTTGGAGTAAAAACAACAATATCATTATTAGTTTTGCAAAGTTGGGAAATAGATAACAAATTTTTTTTCATTAAAGGCACACGAAGGGCGTTTGAAAATTTAAGGAAAAGTTATTGTAAGGTGGATGATAAGTGCATTTTAGAACACTTATTTAATACCTAAACAA
>CAIGRS010021388.1:0-13557 GCA_903798395.1 Fraxinus floribunda
AGAGAAGAGAGATAGAATATGTATAAAAATAAATTAGGGTTTGGGAGTCACCTGATTTTTGATTAAATATAATTCATACCTGATTTTTGCACGGTAAACTTAAAATGCCTGAACCCATGTAATTTCCTCCTCGCTGGAAACCACTGCCAATGACCCAATCCCCCCCTCCTTTTTTTTTTTTTTTTAAAATCCATCTAGGTCGTTTTAACGGAAGTCCCATACCTTTTTTTTTTAAATCTTTTTATAATTTCTTTTATAATTCTTTTTCTTTATTTTTTGTTTTTGTTCCTTTTTTATAATTTGTTTCCCTTCGATTTCATTTTTGCTTTAATTTCCCTTGTGTTTTTTATTCTATCAATTTTTAAATTATTTTTTATTTTTTATTTTTTTTCTTTAAATTTCTTTTTGTTCTTCTTTTTTTTTTCCTTTCCTTTCCTTTGATTTTATTTTTTCTATTTATTTTACTTTCATCTCTGTTTTGTTTTTAATTTTCTGATTTTAAATTCCTTTTTCATTTTTTCCAATTCGTTTTCTTTAAATTTCATTTTTGTTCTTTTATAATTCCTTTTTCTTTTTAACTTTCTTTTTGCTATTTATTTTAATTTTAGTTTTACTTTAATTTCTTTTTTATTATTATTTTTTTGAAATTTCAATTTCTTTTTTTATTTTTTGTGAACTCCTTTTTCCAATTCCCTTTTTCCAATTTTCATTTTTTTATAATTTCCTTTTCCTTTCATTTTATTTTTTCTATTTATTTTTATTTTCCTTCTTTTTTTAATTTGCGATGAAATGAATTTATATTTTGCGTAGTATGTAATTTTCCTGGTTGAACTTTTTGATAATATGCTTTACTCCATAATCTCTTGTAAAATGTAATAAAATTTAAAATTATTGCAGGATGGAGTATGCCCTTGAGGCTAGATTGAGAGATCATCCTGACAAAGTTACATAGAGATTCAGTTATAGAGGGGCTCGATGATGAGCATGCAGCTATATTGCGTCAGTCTTGCCTATAGAAGCTATATCCATTGAGTCACATGTAGTTCTCCGGCCAATTCGATGTATTATTAGTTCATCTGCTTAAGCCAATTGATGGCGATTCGCTACATTTTACGCTAGGCGAAGGAAAGATAGCACGATTCTCGATATTTGAATTTGCCCTTATCGTAGGATTAAACTATGAGTGAAAAAGCAATAAGGCTAGTATTACGAGAAATAAAAAAGGCTCTTGAATGAATATTTTGGAGGACGATCAACTATTACATCACTATAGTTAGAGGATGCGTTCAAGAAGTGCTTCAACATGTTAGATAAATTGAAGTTGTGATTGGTGTTTATTATGGAGAGTGTGATGAGGTGTCGACACCATAAGATGTCTATAGACCTTTTTGTGTTGGACGTTTTTGATGACAATGATGCCTTCAACAACTATCCATGGGGTTGTAGGTGTCTTTTGGATACTCTAGATGTCATCAGGAGGGTGCATCCTATACCCAAGTCATCGAAGGTCGAGCATAAATATGATGCATATGACTTTTCATTGGTCTTGTAGGTAAATGCTAAACCTAATGAACGTTAAATTTTTTATTAAATTTATATACATAATTATTGTAAGTGTTGCAGATATGGGCATACGAGACTATCCCCACTTTGGGTGGTAGGTGGGCGATAAAAAAAGAGACAAGTTGCACTCATATGCATCATTGTCGAACACAAGATAAGTCCAATGCCAAAGACTTGTCGTTATCCTCGACGATCCTCAAGTGATTACTATATATTTGCGATTTATATTGTATGTCCATTTATCTTCTCAATACATAACCATTAAGTCGTTGAAATGTCAATATGTCAACTCGAAGTCTAAATTGAGTTAACAGTGTTGATGGAGAAGGATGATCAGATGTATGTGTGTGAATTAACTATTCTACCCACTCCAGATGATCCATTACCCAATTTCATCCCATATGGAGATAGGATATGCTTGTTTGATATAATTTGTTAATTACCTTTTTGTGTTGTAATATTTTAATTAAATTATTAATTGTCAATCTATTTATTTGTATAGGAGAGTCATCCAGTTAAACGATGACTGCCTCTACTCAGAATATCTCTTCCACAGAGCAGATCATCGTCACTGAGGAGATCTTCCATACACAAACATTCTCCTTGGGTCTTCTGCACCTAGTCATGAGCCTGCACAATAGGGGTGTTATTCAAATAACTTGTTTGAATGTCTGAGTAGGCACCTAACTTGAGTTACTAAAGATGTAGTAGAAGCGCTATGACATGAGTTATGAGTGTTTCGACAGGAGCTAAGAAGTGAAGTATGAGACATATGACATGCTGTAGGAACACTACGAGGTGATATAGCAAACCTATGACATGAGGTCAAAGCATTACAAGGAGTGGTAAACCTACAACAAGAGGTCAAAGCGCAGATTGGCTAATGTGGGTATGATAGAGGGTATAATGGAAGGACTGGCAATGTCTGGGATGGAGGACGTGATGGAGGGTATCACGGGAGGTCATATTTATATTTCCTATTGTAGCATGTCGATTGGGTTATGGAAACTTTGTACAATCCGACTTGGAGACACCTGAAATCTTTTGACGATTTTGGCCGAGTTATATTGAGCTATGGGTTCAAGAATGCTATTGACATTCATCATACATCCAATGTGACCCAAACGGGTACGTGTTGCTTGAGTATATACTCGAGTATGTGATATGGGTCGAGCCGAGATTAGGGGTACATTCCAGTTATTGCAACCTTACACTACTTTGCGAAAAAAAAATTGTCGAAAATTGACGAAAAGGAAAGAAGTTAAAACAATGATAGAAGATTTTATGGACTAGATTGGCGAAAAAGAAAGAAGTTAAAAGAAGGAAGTGAAAATTGGGGACTTAATTGCAACTTTGTAATAGCTGATTCGGACTATAAAACGATGATCGAAGATTATATGAACTCATTTGGATACAATTGGAAGATGAAGTACTATAAATACAAAGATTACAAAAATAAAGAACTATAAAGATTACACATGATTTAAATATAAATTACACATCTGTCAAATTGTTATGTAGGGGAACCTAACTTGTACAAAATTTGCGAGTATGCCATGTCGTGCCACATCGTCGCACTTATGCGATTGAAAAAACTCTCAAGTCGATGGTATTCTAAACGTACGTCTACTTCTAGGAGTACCCGGTCCGACATCAGGTAGCAACAAATTATTAAGTGAGAGAATGTGATCAAGAATTTCCCACTCCTCTACATTTAGTAGAGGAAATATATTTTCAACATATGCTACTCTCCAAAAATTAACTATATAATAGTAAGTTCATAATGTGTGTGGTGGAAACCCTCTATGCATAGCTACTACGACTGCATGCACACATGAAAAACTATCCAACTGAAATCGTCTACATGTGCAAGTGTTATTATTCAAGTCCACGATATATCCAATATTGCATCCACATTTTAGGAAGAGGCGAAACTGATCCGTGGTTCCACAGATACCTTTCTTGTCACCTCGAAAGTTTTGAAGAGTTTATGTTTCTGAACCAGGGTTAGCACATTTATGCAACTATGTGATTCCACACGTCTATTATGAACCATTCCTACAGCTTGTTACAAATGTGTTCAATTTTTTCGAAAATCGATAACTTTCGATCCTTCTTGAATAATGTATTGAATGACTCTGCATTGTTTGATGTCATTATATTATATCGAGATCTTGAAAATGTAATCGTGCCCAATATTAAATTCTCAACTTCAGTGTTAAATACTCTTGTGCATCATGTAATTTATTGTCTATTTTGACCATGAACGTATTAAACTCTTCGAAACTATAAGCTTTGGGAGCTTTCCTAAACAATGCAATGATATCACTGCCTTGATACTTAGTCTTTAGGCTGCCTTGTATATGGTGCATGCAATAATCAGTATGCCTTGGAAAATATTTCAACGATACCATTTATTATAATGTTTCCCCAGTCAATTACAAATGAAAAGTTTTCGATGTCTCCAATTATTTTCATTAGCTTTGTAAAGAACCAATGCATCACATGAGTAGATTATTCTCGCTATCAACTATGTTGAATGCAAGAGGGTAAAATTCGAGGTTGACATCTCGACATTCTTTAGTAGCTCATGACCACCTTGTACCTTCGACAGACATGGTTAATGATGTCTGGAGGTTTGTAAATCTTTTGTGGGTACTGAAACTTGTGCATTATCCTTCAACCAATAAACCGTGATTGGGTTTTATCCATCATTATTTCGATGAATACTAACTTGGTAAGTATGTTCCATGCATACATAAGAACTACAAAGTGCTCATTCGTGTCAATCTTCATCGCTCGCAAAAGCCAACCATAGCTATTGTCTACACATATAACTGTGTAGGCAGACCTGTTTGATTTCTTCACTTTTTACTCAAAGTTATGTTCCATTGCAATATTGTGCACAGCTTCCTGCAAATCTCTCTGTGTCAAACATTTGCTCGACATGGAAATCTTCATCTTCGAGAATCACGCGTGAAGAATTAGAAGATCGTGTACTTGACCCAACTTGCAAATTCTCATCCCACACATGTTTTTGACTGGACAAAGTTATCAAATCCTAATTTGAAAATGGATTTCCACCTTGTTATTTTGAACTATCTCGAAAATTCTGTGCTTAACATTGAGTTCATGGTGTGTAGCAACTGTCTCAAGAATAACCACATCATCCTCACGAGCTATCTTCATCATATCCCCAAAATCACTCACATTACGATCCCCTCTATCAAAGTCTCTTGCTCACTCTTAAGGATATTTTTCCTTACTAAAGTTACACATATAGGAGTCGTGTAGTTTTTGTTCACTTCAATTAGCCACTTCATTTGACAATCCAGAGTTTCGAGTCTGTCTGATTTTCAAATATATGCAAATGAATTTTCTTCTCATTTTTTTTCTTAAAAAAATATAATTTTGTTGAATAAAATGTAAAAACTTATTTATGTGTTAACAAATGTCGAAACAAAATTAAATGATTCAAGAATTATATTAATTTAACAAAAGCGAAATTAAATATACATATCAAGTGATGTATAAATTCTAACACAAGTTAAATAAAGCAATGAATTTTAATTTCACTATAATAGTTTTGGACGACCTACACTCAATTTCTAACAGTTCGATTGGTATATTATGTAGGATGCGGTATGTTCTAAAGTTTTAATTAATTATGAAAATTAACTAACATATTAAAACATGAACACCAAATATACCATGATAAACACCAAAGGGAAACATCCATGGGTAAAACAATCCACTGAATCGAACGATCAAAAATACAACCCTCAGTTTTATAATTTCTCAAAATTAACAAATAACATTCAAAAGAAATCTAAGAATTACTCCATCCTTTTCTTCTTCTTTTGACGTGTTGTAGAAGTGAAATCAAATTCCCTAATCTTGACATTATTGTCATTTCACTGTTGTACTCGGCCGCAACCACCACTTGAATTTAAAATCATTATTCTTAATTTACGCCAAATAGCTTGATCAATGAATATGACTGCACCTTAATGCTCTTATTTGATTTCTTCAAATATGATTGAAGATGTTTCGCGTGGTTGAGTCGGGCCTCGCTAACAATTAAAGGAAAGGTTTAGATGATTGTGTAAGGAACAAATCTCTTGAGAAAAAGTCCCAAAAATATGTGTTTTTATTTATGAAGATGTACAATGAGTGAGGAGCGAAATGCCTACAAGGGGCACAAGCACACAGAACAAGGAAAATAAGGTGCTATAAAAGTAAAGATAATGAAAATTACATATTCTCTTTTCGAGAGTGTTTGATTCGGGGACTTTTCTTCTATGCCTTCAAGACTCTTTTATACTTCTTGGACAGTTGCTGTAGAACCGCCTAAAACTATTGGTCGTCCTGTAATTATCAACGTTCTTCATCATGACTGATTTATCATGGAACTTCTGTTTCTAACTATCGTCATTACCTCCACTATCAAACTGCTAATAACCAGTACTTCCTCGATCGTAGGGTATGATGAGATTACCCTTTAACTGCTTTGGTAACCGTTGCTGGAAATAGCATTATGTCCGAATTCTGGGCATTCTGTAAGCTTGGCCGATAGCAACGCTATCGCCCTGAGTATTTAAATAAAATGTTGTACTCGCCCAGAGCTTGGGCATCCTATATACTTGGGCGATGATGGACCTTCATTGCACAACTCTGTCTTGGACCTTTTTCCATAGTTTTCTTAAGCCTATCTTTCAAATCTCCTATTTGGGGCATCACCTTTTGGGTCATTTAAGTGGGTCACATTTTTATGCATCAACAATTACCCCCAAATATGGCAAAATTAATATTGATTATTAATTTTATGTCATATTCATTCTTTACATCTTCCCATCATACTGAAACTCCTAAGAAAGGGGAAGAATCCAATCACTGAAATTTTATTCGACAGTGTTCCTTATGCATTTGAACAAGTGAGACATAACATTGCTCTTATACATCGAAGATACACTTCTCCCTCACCCCATTAAACCTACATTCTGTGTTATTGCAACTTCGTGAGATTAGCATTCGCATTCTCGCTTCAAGCATATGCACTTTGATACCTTTGAGAAATTCGTGATAAATGACGACGTCAAGGGATTCTTTTGGGTTTGAAGATTATCGAGAGCTCCTCACCAAACCCTATGTGTCTCCACCTTTCTTGTCTTCAATAAATCCTGATCTTAACGAGTTTTATCTGGGCCCCATCATTCAATAATGCTGATTCTGTGGGGCAAGTCGCGGTAGGCCAGTTATTTTCTTGTACTCAAGACCCCCCTTTTCTAAATTTCCATTAAAGCCGATCCAGGAGAAGGGTATTCGTACTTGGCCTAAAACTGATGCCGCTTATCGCTTTTGGCATGCACGTATGATAAAGGATGGCCCTACCAAAGCCATTTTTGATCGCGCTAAAATTTTTGATTTATTAGAGATTGCGCTTCACCCCCTACTTTTGACCCTGTGCTTTTCCCAATTGCTCTGAGTTTCTGGCTTCTGATTTTAACACTTTTATCTTCCCTCTTGGTCCAATGTCCATTACCTTAAGAGATGTTGGGGCTTTGGTTAATCTCCAACTCTTAGGCGATGCCATTTCTCCCAACCTCATAGTCACTGGTGCTGCCCCAAAATTTGATAAAAAACTCACTGATTTTTATTCGGGCATGCAAGAGGTTTATAGGAATACTACCACTGAACCCACTCATGCTGAATGTGTAGCCTTTCTTCAGGTCTGGCTATGTAAATATGTCTTGTGTGTGCCCAGCATGAAGCCTTCAATGTCTTACTTGCCCATAACACACGAGTTAGCACGTGGCAAGTCTTTAAACATTTGCTCTCTTTTCTTAGCTGCCTTCTATAGGGGTGTGGCTTCCCTCCAATCCCAACTACGAAATGGTGTGTCTCCTACTGGTAGCGGGCCTCTTTGGCTCGCTCAACTGTGGTTGAGAACATATTTTTCACAGCTTGGGGCCTTTCAAACTCTCCCTAAACCAGTTAGTTGTTACGGGTTATTCATCAGTAAATTGAGTCCGGTGATAATGTCTAACAGGGAGGTGTTCAAATTCTTTTATACCTTGGACTCAATCCCCCCCTTTTTTTTCCTTTCTCGGTCAATTAAATTCCTACTTATGTACAACCTCCTTCCACCATGACTAATACGAGTGTTGTTTTGCTTGTTTGGGTCCAATTTCTAACTGGGAGGGAACTGTTTCATGACATCCTGACTGACACCAATGCCAAAGCTAGAGTTGAGATATATGGTCCCCATTTTTGTGCTCGTCAATTGGGTTTTGGCCAAACTTGGCCTGTCCCTTTGTGTTTTTCTAAAAACTTAACAGACCGTTTTCACACCATTACTTGTATAGAGGCGGAGGCAATTGATGCTCACAATGCTACTCTGACCTAAGGTTTTTCTATAGCTCCTTTTAATCCTACTTCTGCCACTCATCCTTTGTTTGTTCGACTTTGGCCGGTTGTGAGACACAGATTATTTACAACAGATGTTAACCGCGCCTTCCATTTACTGGAGAATCCTAGAGTCTCTTTTGTTTCTCATGTCCTTGCTATTCCTCCATCTTCCAAGAGTCCTATTTCTCCTCCAAAGTCTTCACATGTTTGTGTTAAACGTATAGCTACCAAATCTGCCCCATCTGGTTCCTCCTCTAATCCAGTGGATACTACTCAAGATACCTCCAGCCGTACAAGGACAGTTTCTACATTGCTAGTCTTGCCAGATGACAATGAGGATGATGATGACGACACTCCCCTTATGGCCAAAAGAAAGGTATTTGACTTTGTTTCTTCATGTACAACTTGTTTACTTGTGAAGATCTTTAGTGAGTTGATATGTTGCCTGGGTGTTTTTCAGAAAGATGTTGTTTCTCCTTTGAAGGCTCTGCCTTCACCTGATATTGCTCTTCCAACCTCTTCTAAGGTTTCTTTGTCCATGCCATTTGGAGAAAAGACTTTTAACTTCCGATCAGACTGGAGAAACTCAGCTTCCCCAAAGTATTGACCTCCCGCGTGTTGAGCCAGAATGTATTATAGCGTACAAGGTCTTTGCCTTAGTATGTATTGTTGAATTATGACTTATCTTAGCTTGATCCATGCAGAAAGTCCTGTAGATTTGCCCGTCTTAGGAAAGACTGTTAGTTTGAACAAAGGGAAATATCCTCAGATAGTCGGAGCGCCTGATGATGTACCCCAAGTTGCCCAAGCTGTTGATATGGTATCCTTTGCTTCGCCTTTCATCTCTACTTTGTACATTGGATTGGGATTGCTAAATGTTTGCCTCTTCTTTTGTAGGAAGTTGACTCTATTTTAAACTCCATTCAAGATTTGCTTATCTCTTGGAAACAGGCGAAAGCAAGCGCTACTTCTTGTTCACCTTCAACTGACCATTCTTCTGCTCCATCTCCCTCAGAAGAAAATATGAATGTCCTCAAGCAATCATTGCTTGAATATGTTACTTTCATGGACATGGAAGTCCATCGTGCTAGCTCTTCTGGCCAAAAGACTACATTTGAACAACTGAGTGCAAAGATGGCTCAAGCACTCGAACTTCCTGTGCTCAATATTTCTGCTGATTTCAAATTGTCTTTGAAGCTTATTCACTCAGAAATCAATTCCTTAATAGCTAGAAATATTGAGTTGAAGGCCCAACAGACTCGGTATCTTCGTGCGTCCAATGAAAAGAAGTCTTTGTTCACAGAGCTTAAGAGAGCCATGTTCAACTAAATGACATTTCTTCTGAGGTCATGATTGAAGATTCCTTGATGACACAATTGGCTGCAGAGATGAAGGAGCGTCAAGCTAAAATGGATGACTGCAGGGCTAGGTTGGCTACGAAGAAACGCACTGCTGCCCAAGAAATTGAGCGACACAAACCCTTGCTTGAGTGTTACACCAAGTTGAAGGTTGATGATAATTATGTAATCGCTCTATCAAACGCCTCCAATAAATAGAACGAAGAGTGGGAAAAGCTTAGAGAGCAGATGCGCTCTTTGTGGGGAAAGTTGTAATTTAGGACATTTTGATTTTCCTTAATTTTTTGTTGGACTATGTCGTCCTGAAATTTGTCCTTGTAATTTATGACTGGTAGCATTAATGAAGTAGTTCTTATTCATTTGAGTGCCATATTTAGCATAAGGTTTAAAACAGTCAACATATGCTGTAATCATTAATGTTCTCCACATTTTAATTACTAACCTCATACTCTTGCGTTTCTTTTTAGCGTAACTTCATGTGAAAAAAGACTCTTGAATTCTTGGCATCTCTTCAGGATTTGGACCGTCAGTTCCAATTTCTGCACAATTGGCCCTTCGTGTTCTGTCCCATCGTATTCATTCTATAAAACTGCATATTTGTTACATCTTTATCATCTTTGTCCTTATTTTTTTCCAGTAAATCTCCCCTTTCTAGCTTCCTTTAGCAAGTTTTTAGAATAATCAATCTTCCATATCTGGGAGGTCTGTTGTTTCTTTTCCTAAACGGGGATGACTCTTTCGTTCTCCACATTCACCATCCATTCTTGATGTGTCATTTGGTATGAGAGGTATAGGAAATGCTTTTGGCCAACGAAGGTCTTCTCAGTGCCTTTTCCATTTATGATTTCCAGTGAAAAATCTGGATGCGAAAACAATGGCCTGCTGATGACGTTTTTAGCCCCAAACGTTTGTTGAGAGTGCTTCTCAACACCAAAGTTCTTTCCTGATCGTTGCTGCAATGAGGCTTTTTAGGGAGGTACCGAGGGCCAATCGCCTGTTGTAAGTGCTTCTCAGCCTCTTTATCCATTGCAGCGATGCATTTAGGAAGGCGAGGAAAATCGATTTCTCTCTTTTAGTTGCAGTTGACAGAGAGAACGATTATGGCCTGCTTCCAGCTGCGGCTAATCGTATTGTTAACTATTTTGTCTTCTTGATTTTGCAGGGAGTGTCATAGAGAAGTATCTAGGAATGTGAGGATGGCCGATTTACCTTTTCCTATTGTAGCTGATAGAAGAAGAAGAAGAATAGCCTGCTTTGGTCTTGCGGCTTATGTAATATTTTGCTTATTGCTGTCTCTTTTGACTTGTAACAAACAATTATCAATAAAGAATTTTATTAGGACGTACTTCGTTCTTGTTTGTGTGAACGTAATCGTCCAATTTTATCTTGTTTTAATAACGTGATGTCTATATTTGTTCACTTTCCCATATGGAAGGAACATGCTTTTTTAAATACTTACCATTAATAAATCTGATATGCTTAGTACAGTCTAAGTCTTCCAAGTGGTAAGCTCCATTAGGCAACATACTTTTCACCATATGTGGTCCTTCCCAGTTGGACGACCACTTGTCGTACTTTGGATTTTTGCTATCCAAAGGAAGTATTGTTTTCCACACTAAATCGTTTAGGCTAAAAGATTTGGCTATGACTTTTTTTGTTGTAGAACCCAGCCATCTTCCGTTTCTGAACTTGCAGTCTATCTAGGACGTCCAACCTTAACTCGTCCAATTCTTACAAATTCTGAACTTGTGATTCTGCGTAATCAATATCACTTAAATTATTTTGCAGACTTACCCTAATTGACTGCTCATTAATTTCCATAGGCACCACCGCTTCTTGCCCGTAAGTAAGTTGAAAAAGGGTTACTTGGGTACTTGAGCGTGATGATGTCCTGTAAACCCACAAAGCCTTGTTTAAGCATTCATGCCAATTCGTGGCATTTTCGTCTATCATTTTCCTTATAATATTTTTCAAAATCTTATTTGAAGATTTTGCTTGTCCATTAGACGGAGCATAATAAGGTGTAGAGTTCACTAACTTAACCCCAAACTCGCTCAAAAATTTCTTCACTTGATCTCCATTTAAAGATGTTCCATGATCCATCATCAAAGTTTGTGGTATTTTAAACCTGTAAATGATATGATCATGGATGAACTCTATAATACTTTTCTGGGAAATTTCTTTTAGAGGTATTGCCTCTACCCACTTAGTGAAGAAATCCATTGCAACTATTATGAATGTATATTGCTTGGACGATGACGGATAAATCTTCCCCATTAAATCTATCGCCCAACCCTTGAACGGCCAAGGCTTAATAATGGGTGCCATTTTTCGTGCGACACTCTTTGTATTGGGTCATGCTTTTGACATGCTAAACAACTTTTTGCCTACTGGACACAGGATTCTCCCATTTTGGGCCAAAAATACCCACTCCTAATAACTAACCACCTCATTCTTTGGCCAGGTTGATGCACTCCACATATCCCTTCATGCACTTCAGCCATACTTACTTTTCCTTCTTGTAAACTTACACATTTTAACAACACGCCATCTTGACATTTTTGAACAACTCTTCCTCTATTAACATGTAGTTCAATGCGCACAATTTCATCTTCCTACTACTTGCTTCGTTAGGTTCTTTCAGAAACCTTTTGATTTCTTCTCTCCAATCGATTGCATCACCCTCTTGTATACAATGAACATTGATCTTTCTGGTTCTTCGTCGTACAACGGGCAAAATTACCCCATATTCACAAGTGGATCTGCATTCAGCATCTTTGAGTATCCCGAAACCATTTGGGCTAACTCATTTGCTAAATCGTTATGCATCCTATTTACGTATTGTAATTCCACTTGATCAAATTCTTCTACCAACTCTTGGGCGATTTCATATTGATGTATGACAGATTCGCTTTGACACTTAAAGTCACCAATCAACTGGTGAATAACCAACTGGGAATTGCCCCTAATGACCACATTCTTCACCCCTAATTCTAATAATAATTCGAGTCCGACAATCAAAGCCTCGTATTCAGCTTGATTGTTAGTACACGAATGCAAAATTGTAATAAACCCATAGGGGATTTATTAAGACTATTCCTATCCCTACCCCTTTAGAAGTTTTCGATCCGTCAAAGTATAGAACCCAAGGTTTTAATTCTAACGAACTCACTTCCAGTTCAATTTCTTTAGGCGTATCCAGGTATGGGTGGTCGGCCAAAAAGTTAGACAATGCTTGATTCTTTACTGCCTTTTGGGGTATATGTTGTATTTCAAATTTTGATAAGGCCAAAGTCCAAAGGCATATTCTTTAGTGTAAAACAGGGCGAGAAAACATATACTTAACCAGATTAATATTAGAAATCAAGTAAACAGTTACATGCTGCAAATAAGCCCTTAATTTTGTACATGTGAAATACAAAGCTAAACATAGCTTTTCAATAGTAGAATATTTACATTCACATTTTGTTAATTGTCTACTCAAATAATAAATTGCCCTTTCTTCACCAAATTGGTCTTCTTGCGCGACCGTTCTGGCTATTGATCCCTGCTCAGCCGATATGTACACCTTCATTGGGCGTCCTTGAATAGGTGACACCAACACTGGCGGACGTGACAAATATATCTTTAAACTATCCAAGGCCTTTTGATGTTCTTCCTTCCAGACGAATTCGTCCTTTTTTTCAACTTTAAGAGAGGCGAAAAAACCTTTGTTCACCCTGCACAATTGGAAATAAAACGCCTTAAGAAATTTACTTGGCCTAAGAACCTTTGCAATTCTTTCTTATTGTTAGGCGGTTTAGCCTCTAATTTCTTGGCATAAGAACCTTTGCAGTTCCTTCTTATTATTAGATGGTTTAGCCTCTAAAATNCTAAGAACCTTTGCAATTCTTTCTTATTGTTAGGCGGTTTAGCCTCTAATTTCTTGGCATAAGAACCTTTGCAGTTCCTTCTTATTATTAGATGGTTTAGCCTCTAAAATGGCTTTTGCTTTGTTTTTGTCGAGTTCAATCCCTCTTTTATGTACTAAAAATTCGAGAAAATTTCCCGCATTAACACCAAATGCACATTTTAAGGGATTCAACTTTAGCTTGTGTTGCCTCATTCGTTCAAATGAGCGTCTTAGTTGTTCGAAATGGTCTTCTTCTTTAACAGATTTGACCACTATATCATCTATATATACTTCAACAAATTGGCCTATCATGTCATGAAAAATTAAGTTCATCGC
>CAIGRS010021411.1:0-10513 GCA_903798395.1 Fraxinus floribunda
GAACCTACAGTCGCGGGTACAACAATGAAACAATTGCCCCTTATGGTCACTATTCTTTTCCACCTCCATCCATTTGCCGAAGCCCGCACCACAATTTGGACATCTTCTTTTTTTTGGGCATTCTGGCAACATATGTCCTGTCTGTCTACAACAATGACAAATTCCTCTATTCTTGCTCGCCATCGAAGTATACTCTAGTTCAACCACATAACAAACCACATCAATATAACAAAATTCATTATCACTAATTAACATAGAAGGCAAACTTGCTGGGATCTTAAGATGACAGGCTAATATATAAATAAATAGAAAAAAAGTTAGCACAATTGAAATTTGATTAGCCTGTTCCAAAATTGAATAGGGGATCTTAAGATGACAGGCTAATAACTCAATTTGTTGAAGTCTCTTTTAACACTGCACTTTATTCATATTTCTACAATTTACAACCAAGAATTTACATAGCCAAATCCATGTAATCACCCTTGCTTATATGCCTTTCACAGTCTCTAACTATTCTTTGACTTCTCCCACAACCAATTCCACATTTCATGATTTTAAATCTAGTTGTATATTATGTGTAAAGATAAACAGAAATTAACGAGATGGTGATACTTTAAAAATGTTTACATTGAATCACCCAAACCAAGATTTTCAGTTAAATTACAAAGCCAATTTTTTCAATAAAAATTGGATATTCCAGCCCCAAAATTCACGTTCAGAACTTCATATATTACAATCAAAGTACACCCACTCTCCGGACAAAGAAGCAATGGAAAATAAAAGGAGTCGGTGTCCAAAAATTACCAGGTAATTTTCAGGTGACTTCACAGCTGCTTCGAGTTGGGGGCGACCGCGAATGGACAGAATTTTTCGGAGCCGGGGCGGAGAGTTCTTAAAGCTTCGAGCCCGATGGTCACTTGAGCAGATTTCTTTCTTCCTCCCCGTTGACTGATCGGCCGGAGATCGACTGGGTGGCGGGAGATTTGGGGAGGGGGGGGGAGAGTTGGGGTTAGGTGGGAAATAATTCTGGGGAGAGAGACGAGTTTTGTGACTTTTGGGTGAGGATCCATTTGTTTATTATTTTTAATTCATATTTGGTTGCCACGTAATTATTTTTGAAATGCTGTGAATATTGCTGTGAACTATTGATGTGCAACCAGCATTATTGAAAGCATAAGACCAGCTGCAATGTTGCAGTTTGGTCCCGAAAATTGTTTGTCCCCTTTTTTGGTCCAAATGCTCAATTTTGATCCTAAAACTTCCAAAAGTGACCATATTGGTCCCAAACCTCCATAATCATCTCAAATTGGTCTCCGCAAGTGTGCGATTTAAGGTGTGTTTGAGCCACGTATTTTAGAAGAATGTATTAAAATAATAGATTGATGGATAATGTGTGGTTGAAAAAGAAATTTACTCAGTTAACAATTGTTTATTATTTTAAATACCACGAATAAGCATGTAAAACACCTTATCAATGGTCAATAACCTACAAGACATTACTCTCAATATAATACTCTTGTATCAGTATGTTACAAATTATATACGAGACTCTGTAAGAAAACAACGAGATATACTTTTCATAGATTTTAACATGTTGACTACACTCCTGAATGACTTATATCTTTTATGAAAACAATGTTGCTTGAAAGATATAATAAAAAAAATATGAAACATATTTCACTAGAATTATGACATTGAAAACATTGCATACAAGATATGGATCACTCAATACATGGGTTTTCACTTACTGAAATAATTAATAAAGTTGTATTCTTTTTCCTAATTAGCTCAACTTTTCGTCGGGTTGAATTTTTTTTACAAGACAATATTTAGAGCATGTTTGGTCAAGCTTAAAACCCAATTAAAATTGAAAATATAGTCGTTATTGGGTCTCACTCGTCTAATAAAAGTCAACAATAACGGCTAATTTTTCAATTTTAATTTGATTTTAATCTCTATCGAACACGTCCTTATTGCTTCNTTAAATTTTAATTTGATTTTAATCTCTATCGAACACGTCCTTATTGCTTCAATTTTTTGTACTCTTTTTTTTTTTCTTTCGGTATATTTATTCCATCAAATTTTTGTAAAGAAGTTTTTACGAGTTAGATGACACTTTTATCCCTACAATCCTATTTATAAATACAAGGTTTTGATTCTCAATAAAATACACAATTGTTTTGACTATTTCTCGATTTTCTTATATTGTTCTCTCTTTTGTCATCATCTTTCTATTTATATTTCTATTTTTTATTTTTTTACCCATAGGGCTGGCTCATGTGAACTGTTGAACGAGAATATGCAACTTGGCCAACCCATGACGCCCAACTACAGCAATTCAATCCAGGTCGGAACAGTCCTAAGTTATCGCCCACTTTGACATCACTATTTAATGTTTGTATGGGGTTTTTTGAAGTGAAAATTGATGTTTTTGGAGGGAAAAAATATTATATTGGAAAATAAGAAAAATATATAGATTTACGCATAAACTTATGAATTAAGTTATTTGTACATCGTGATTGACATCTTGGTTGATAGATTGATGAGGTGAAAGTCTTATATTGATTGAATTAAATGTAGGTGGGTTCTCAGCTCACTTAATTTTTTAGGTAGAAAAAAAATTCTATTTTATTTTACATACTAGGTCAACATGTTATCTGGTCAGGAATCTGTTCCTGATTAATGCCCCGTTTGGTAGGGATTTAAATTCAATTAAAATTGAAAATATAGTCGTTGTTGGGTCCCACTCGTCTAATAAAAGTCAACAATAACGATTAATTTTTCAATTTTAATTTGATTTTAATCTCTACCGAACATGCCCTAAATGTATGTAATGTGAAAGACGACGTGAGATTGTGTTGAGTGTAAATCAAAATGTATATGTAGCAAGATTGTAAAGAGATTGTGATACATGTACATAACAATTTATATAATGAGTTATCAACCGATTATGTAACGAGATTTAACTGGATTAATAATCTCACTTTATGTAGCCCCCCGTGGTATAGTTCAGTGGTGCAAAGAACATGAGTGAGGTACTGGGAGCCGCAGTGTAAGAGTTAGATTCCTGCTTCTAATAAGGTTTGGAATTGGACTCTTTGTGGGCACCGGTACGACAGCTCTTATACCCTGACCTACTGAGACATATCTCGCGATTTACCTCCTCTACAATTCTCTAAGAACGAGACGATGAGAGCCCTCAAGGCTCAAGGTTGAGATTCAACCATTTATAATCTCACTTTATGTAAATAGCATTTCCCCAAAAATAAATTGAAAGCTGATTTTAAATAAATAATGCCAACCAGACACATTTCAATTTACAAAATTTGAACACTACACAATTACTCCACAACCGGATACCCGAAATTATAATTAAAAAAAAAAATGAGAAAGAAAAATCCTCCTCCTTAAATTGAAACTTGGAAGGTACAAAATCCGGGTGAAAACTGAAAAGCTACCGGAACCACCACCAAACGCCGGTGAGCACAATGGAATCAGCTCAGTTAACACTGCAAGCGAATCTCCGTTTACATTCTCTTCAAATTCGTGTATTTATATATACGTGCGTCTGTGTGCGCCTGTTCTCATAAGTTATCTTTTCCGTTTTACTTTATTTCATTAACATTTTGCATTAGCAATTTCGAGTTCGATGTTATTAATTTTTAGTGCCTAATTTTTTAATCCAATAAATTTTTTTCGTTCTTTTTTATTTTGACTTGTATTTTTGGGAATTTACAATCTTCGAACTTAATTGACTGTGATACTATAGGTTATCTATGAAATTAAGTAGAATATAGATTTATTTATGGGTGCTTTGAGCTTTATTTGTTTATTTTTTCCTTTTTCAGGTATTGACTAATTGGATGTGCATTTGGAGGTGACTATGATTGACAGTATGGCCTTATTCAGTAGATTCTTTTACAAAAGACCCCCAGATGGCTTGCTTGAACTCTCTGATAGAGTATATGGTAAATTGAAGCTTCAAATTCGAATATTTATTTTTATTTTTATTTTTTGATTTTACATTAATAATATTAATTACATTTCGTTTAATTTTAGATTGTAATTTGTTATGTTTTATTTATTCTTATTAATGTGAGGACATTCTACATTTGCAGTTTTTGACTCGTGTTTCTCATCGGAGGTACTGCCTGAGGGGATATACCAGCTATACCTGAAAGAAATAATCACTGATTTACATGAAGAGTTCCCTGATTCCTCATTTCTTGCTTTTAATTTTCGGGAAGGCGAAAAGAGGAGCCAGTTTGCAGAGATTTTGTGTGAGTATGATGTCACGGTTATGGATTATCCGAGGCAATACGAGGGGTGTCCCTTATTGCCAGTGTCTTTGATTCACCATTTCCTTCGTGTTAGTGAGAGTTGGCTTTCTCTTGGGAATAGCAAGAATGTAGTTTTGCTCCACTGCGAAAGAGGTAGTTGGCTGCTGCTCGCCTTTGTTTTAGCTAGTTTCCTGCTTTACAGGAAGTTGCACAGCGGCGAGAGGAAAACTCTTGAAATGGTTTACAAAGAGGGTCCAAAAGGTTTGTTGCAGTTATTGTCTCCGCTGAATCCATTCCCATCTCAGCTCCGGTACCTTCAATACATATCAAGAAGAAATATATCCCCCAAGTGGCCACCGCCCGAGAGAGCTCTTTCTTTGGACTGTCTGATTTTTCGTGCCATACCGAGGTTTGATAATCAAAAAGGCTGCAGGCCAATTGTTCGTATTTTTGGTCGAAATCTCCTTAGCAAAGATGGATTGTCAACCCAAATACTTTATTCCATGCATAAGAAGAGTAGACATGTTCGCCATTATCGTCAAGTAAGATGTTAAATCCCTGTTTTTGGTATTTTCTTTTTCAGAAGTCCATATGGCTCTTCTGTGAGTTCTAATTGGGATCATTTTTACAGAAGGATATTGATGTGATAAAGATCGATATACAATGTTTGGTGCAAGGGGATATTGTACTTGAATGTGTCCATTTAGACTTGGATCCAGAAAGGGAAGTGATGATGTTTCGAGCAATGTTCAATACAGCTTTTATTCGGTCCAATATTCTTATGCTCAACTCTGAGAACTTGGATATTCTTTGGGACTCAAAGGCACGATTTCCTAAAGGCTTTCGAGCTGAGGTGGTGATTATTTTTGCATTGTAAGATTCAGTTACATAGTTGAGCGAGTCAAATTTTCTTTAATTGCCTTCACATCGCAGTGAAATTTGATTTTTCTCATAATCACAGGTGCTATTTGGAGATGTTGAGACCCGTTCTCCCTCAAAAGACCCGGCTGCAATCTTAAATGGGGAGGAACATGGTGGACTGCCTATTGAAGCTTTCTCTCGGGTGCAAGAACTTTTTGGTGGTGTAGATTGGGTTGACTCCAGTGATGATGCCACTTTATGGTTACTTAAACAATTATCTGTGTTGAATGATGTCAAAGATTTGTCAATGTTACGAAGCAGAACGAGTGGTTATTCATCACCTTTTGATTCTGAGGAAGAAAATACTGCATCTAGTGTTGCCGATAGTCTTGATTTTCCAGACTCTGAGAAGGGAAATGCACCAGAAGTTAGTTTTCTTGATGATCATTCATACCCTGATTGTACTTCAGATGAAGCTTCTAATCTCAAACCCACCGAGGATCATATGAAGCCCTCAATGTCAGCCACAGTCGATCCTGTCCATTATTCTCCTGAAACTGATGGTCCTTTTGATTCTAATGTTCCATCTGAACCTTTAAATGAAATACGATATTCTAGTACAGAAACTTCATCCAATATACCCCCAACGGTACAGCCTTCACTACCTTCCTCCACTGTTTCTGTTACAACAGCCCCTGAATTACTACCACCACCTCTGCTAGATTCAACCAAATGTCCTCCACCACAACCTCCCCCTCCACTTTGTTCTAGTAAAATACATTCTCAACAACCTCTTATTAATCCCGGGGCGGAACTTTGCCCACCTCCTAATGGTTCAAGTAAAGGACCACCACCACCACCACCACCAGCTCCTCCTCCACCTCCACCTCCACCTCCACCCACTATTAATTCTAATATAGTACCTCCGCTGCTGCCTCCACCTCCAATTCCTTCTACTCCTAGTTCTACTAAAGGACCTTCATTACCTTTTCCCCCTCCTCAAATTAGTTCCAGTAAAGGACCTCCTCCACCCCCTCCTCTGCCTCTCAATTCTAGTAAAGTACCCCGTCCTCCTACTCCACCTACTCTTGTTAGTACTATAACTGTTCCTACGCCGCCCCCACCGTCTCTTGTACCTGATTTTTCAGAAGGAACTTTGCCACCTCCCCCTGCCCCTTCCTCTCCTCCATTACCCACGAAGAGTAATGGCCCACTTACTTCATCTCCTGTAGTCTCTTCCAAGATCCCTACACCTACACCACCTTTGCCACCGCCACCACCACCACCGATCAGCAATGCTTACAGACGAGTACCACCTCCTCCTGGAGGTCCTCTGCACGTTTCGACTCCTCCAGTTCCTCTGCAAGCACCAGAACTTCCCAGTGCTCCACCGCTTTTAGGTCGTGGATCAGCTCCACCTCCTCCTCCACCACCTTCGGGTCGTGGACCAGCTCCACCTCCTCCTCCACCACCTCCAGATTGTGGTTCTGGTTCAGCACCGGTTCCACCTCCACCACCTCCAAGTCGTGGTTCAGCACTAGCTTCGCCTCCACCGCCTCCAAGTCGTGGTTCAGCACCAGCTCCACCTCCACCTCCACCGCCTCCAAACCGTAGCTCAGCTCCAGCTCCACCACCTCCAGGCTGTGGTCCAGCACCAGCTCCACCTTCACTACCTGGTGGAAAGAGCTCCAATGTACCACCACCACCACCACCTTCATCTATTGGAAGGGGAAGAGTTGTGTCAGGATCAACAAATCATGGAAGAGGACGAGGCTTCACTGGTTCTTCAATTCCACCTAAAAAAACATCACTTAAGCCTTTACATTGGGTGAAAGTGACACGTGCAATGCAAGGGAGTTTGTGGGCTGATTCTCAGAAACAGGGAAGTCAACCGAGGTATGCTAACTACAAAATTGATTCAAAATAAGAAATACAGTATTTATTTTGAATCAATTGACTCCTTTTATAGAGGGAGATCATTGAGGAAAAATGTAATTCATCTGTCTACTCTGTTTTTACATGTTATTCTGTAATATATCTTATTATGTGAAATTCTGATTCTC
The DNA here is from genome assembly GCA_903798395.1 of Fraxinus floribunda. Classification (NCBI taxonomy): domain Eukaryota; kingdom Viridiplantae; phylum Streptophyta; class Magnoliopsida; order Lamiales; family Oleaceae; genus Fraxinus; species Fraxinus floribunda. Next base: position 7,205 of record CAIGRS010021411.1, read on the forward strand.
ATCATTGATGTTTTTTAGGGCACCTGAAATTGATATATCAGAGCTCGAGAGTCTGTTCTCCGTGGCATCTGCTTTAGACATTGCTAATAAAGCTGGAGGCCAACGTGGTTCAAAAATTAAAAAACCAGAAAAAGTGCAATTGGCAAGTGAATAATGTTCCTTGCTTTCAATATTCCATGAAAAATGTTTATATATGAAACTATTGACTGATGTAACTTGAATTAAGGTCATGTTCATGCTGCATATGCTTGAGATATCTTAGTTGCACCTTGAAAATCTACTATTTACGCCCAAAAGAAAAAGCAGTGATAAATCTCATCTCAAGTACAATTAAGAAAGGTACTGCAAAAGATCATCATTTCCCCTTGAATCATGATATCAATTTAAAGGAATATCTTCGATTACAATTTTTAATTTCCTTAAATTGAATTATTTTACTATTCATCGGAAAGTTTGGCAATATACGTATTTATGTGACCAGAATATTCACATAATCAATCTCTTAAAATTGAATTATTAGAGTATCGTTGTCACTGGGAGGAGAGAGATTCTTAACATGGAGTTGTAAAATGTGTACTTTTGTTACCTTTTAATTCCCAAGCAGCTTCTTGACCTTCAAAACAAAGGGCATGTTTGTCTCCCATTTTGGGATAAGAAATAGAGTTTTGAATAGTATTTTTTGGAGAATGTGTGGTTGAAAGGTAAAGTAATTTTATTGATTTGTGTGTAGAATATTTTATTGAGTGAATATGTGGTGGAGATTGTTTACTATAACAAACAATGTTTGAGAAAATGGATGACAAACAGGGGCTCAAATGAAATGGTTGTAAATTTTTAGTGTAGCTGAGTGTCTTTTATACCTTCTTTTCCTTTATAATTTAAATGGTGTTGCAACATTGATTGTTTCATGAAGTACAATCATACTATACGCATGAATTTAGCTGCCTCCAATTGAAGGTTTACATATATAATAACAAGAGCATTGGAAAAAGGGAAATAGTTTACCCCTTTTCAATATATTTAACAAAGAAAGTAATTTGTTGATATCCAGAACATTATTCTATTTATCAATGTTTTACTCTGATATTCTGCATTTTATTTTAATATTTATCGATAATTATCGTCATACAAAACTAGTTTTTAGATTACTTATTACTCTTTTATGATTCTTCTTGTTAGGTTGATTTGCGTAGAGCCTATAATTGTGAAATTATGCTCACAAAGGTTAAGATTCCACTGCCAGATATGATTGTAAGTTCTATTCTTCATTCATGGTAACATAACTCAAATTTTGAGTGGGGTTGAATGGAAATTCTTTTCTGGTGTTGTTGGGAAATTGTTTAAAATGCCACTTTATAATTGATTTGTATATAAACAAAATTTCAAGCGTTTGGAATTAGTCTGGAGGCTGAAAAGATTTAATTTTTTTTCCCTTCATGCTTAATATAAATTTGATATGTCTAGTGTCTGGATCTCTATATTTCTTTTGTATATTGTTTTCACTTATTTAGAAAATTAGTGGAAGGACGATTTGGCTAGATGTGATTGTCTTGCGTCGACCTAAAAAAGTAACCATCCATAACAACTATATGATCCCAATCAAAATAGGTTGAAAGAGGGAGCAGTATGTCGAAATTAACATAATGACGTTAGGCAAAAGATTTATGGTATGTCTGGCAAGTGCTTATAATCAGATAGAGATAGAAACGAGTTGTGGATAAGTAGGTAGTACTTGGATCCCACGAAATATGAGGATAAAAAGTGGTTTGACATGTAGCATGTTTATAAACACTTGCCAAACATACTCTAAATTTTATTAGACCTTTCTGTACATGTGATGCTTGATTAAATGAAGTGATAAACGATTTGTTTATTCTTAAGTTAATTGGGAGGCTTCGCATGTTGTTCTTTTTGTGATTGCTTACCATATACTAAAAGTCTATTCTTGTTTAACTTCAAAGACTTTTTGTAATTGTTTTTGATGAAGAATTTGTTTGCTAAATAATTGGACCATTGGCTCATTTGCTCAATTTCATTCTTTTCTTGACGACCTTACTTGAAATATATCAGGTCTTTCTTTTCAATTTTAATTATTTTTATAGTAATCAGGATTTTTCAAATTCAATGGCTTGATTAGCATTGACATGTATCTGAAAATTTCCTCTCTCTTTCAATGATTCTATCTTAATCCACTGTGAAAGAGCACACAGGGGTGCAAAACATAGAAATTGGCTTACAAAAGTTAGAAAGATGCTTATGTTGTTGATTGTCGTCTGAACTCCTTAAAAGGAAACCGTTTGAACTCCTTAAAAGGAAACCCCTAAGTTAATAAGAGGGGGAAGATTCAAGACAAAAGAAGGCAGGCACAAGAAACAAAATTATTTTAATCATGTTTCTAGGACATTTATGATTGCCTCCATTGATTCCAATGACATCCACTTGCAATTATGTGACATACTTAATACTAATGCAACATTACTATTATCTATCAAATAGTGCTGGAGAATTGGCATATCTTCTGTTCTTCATTGGAGCTAAACAAGCGGTGTGAATTGTTTCCAATATATTCCACTTAATAATTAATCGAGAGTTCTTCTGTCATAGACTAGGGATTAATCATAAATTAACATCAAGAGCATGCTACTTGCTTGTTTTTCCAGAATGCCATACTGACTTTGGATTCTTCAGCCCTGGACATTGATCAAGTTGAAAATCTAATAAAATTTTGCCCCACAAAAGAAGAAATGGAGACCCTGAAGGTACTTTTCCTCCCTCTCCTTTTGCGTTCATGCGTGTATGCGTAGTGCGAATAGTTTTAGGTACAGTCTAGTCATGTTTATGAACTTGGCGTCATACTTACAACTTTCGGGGTATTAGCTTTTCTTGCCTACTTCTGTGCATATCTACAAACAAGTTTAATCTCATCAAACTAGACCTTGAAAAATTCATCTGTGCTGCCATTCTGATTTGCATCTTGCTGTGAACTCGTCTGTCCCTAACTTTCTTCTGCCTTCCTTATAATAATAGAGAAATCATTTTTTTATGGGAAAATTGCAGCCGCGGTACCAAACATTTCACTTTTTTGCAGACTTTGCCCAAACCTTTGATTTGTGCCACCCACGGTACTAAACATTTAAACAATTCACAGCTACAGTACTCATCGACGGTTTTCGTCCGTTTGATCACGAAAATCGTTAGTTGACCTCAGAATTCAAAAAAAAAAAATTAATTTCCACCAAATAGTCAGAAATGAGCACTTCATTTGAAGGAAAATAGGCACTTCATTTTTTTGAATTCTGGGGTCAACTA
>CAIGRS010021418.1:0-16213 GCA_903798395.1 Fraxinus floribunda
AAATACAAATGGGAAAAATTCAAAAGTCAGGTGTTAACTTTGACACAATTCAATTTTCAGGTGTCAAGTTTCAAAATGCAAAACTCAGGTATTTATTTATTAATTAAAAATATTTTTATTAATTAATTATTAAATAAATTTATTAAATATTTAATTCTAATATAATATAATTAACTCACCCCACCTCCACCACCCCTACCGTTCTGGGACTATTTCTGGCGACGGTTTTCGCCACCACTCTTCTCCGGCGACCGTTCCAACGACTATTTTGATGATCGTTCTGACAACTACTCCGATTCGGGCAATTATTCCCGCAACTATTCCGATGACCGTTCCGTCGCAGCTTTATTCCGACGACTGCTCCGATTTCGACAATTTATACAATATGGTCACAGATTCACAATTTAGATAATTACGTATTATTTTCCAGTCACAAATAATAATTTTTAAACGTCACAGATTATTTTACGATCGTTGTTTAAAAATTTTGTAGGTAACAATTAATTCGTTGGTCACAGATTTCAAAATTAGTTAGTTATAGATCAAAATTTATAGGTCACACACGGTCACAGTTCAAAAATTTTATTGGTCACAGACCACATATTTCAAAATTAGTTGGTCACATATCAAAATTTATAGGTCACACAATCACATATTTTCAAATTAGTTGGTCACAGATTATATAATTTTTAGGTCACGGATAACAAAATAGTTGGTCACGGATTATATTTTTTGTCACAGATTACCGAATTTTAAGTTCGCAGATTATATTTTTAGTCACAAAACCAAAATCACTAGATACGCCCAATCCTCCACCTGCACCACCGTCGACTGCCACCCGCAGCACCACGAACGTACCCACAACACCACACCACCATCGCACTCACCAGAGCTCTCCGTTCCACAACACCACCACCGCACCACAAGACCTCCAATGCACCATAAAGCCACCACCGTGCACAGCACCTCCACCATACCTCTACACCATCGTCGCCTACCAAAATCCACACCCCTCTCCCAAAAGTACCGCACCATAGCCACTACCCCCACCCCCACCCCCTCCCCCTCCAACAAATCATCAAGTCCGTCACCGCCATTTGCACTTTCAATACCCCACAAGATCAACCCTCCAACTCCAGGCACCACAAAATCAGAAAAAAGAGAGAGACAAGAAAATTTTAAATCCCCCAAAATGTCGTCTCATAGGTAGGAAGCCGAAAAAGGTGAAACCAAACATAGTGGTCCAAGCACGGCTGTCACCTACAGGATTGAGCGTCGAATTACTGGCGTTCGCAACAGTGTCGCTGGTCATCCGAGTTCAACGAAATGATGTGGATGGTTGTCGGTTGAGTCAAGGATGTGTGGGTTGAATCAGCTCAGCATCACCCGATGCCAGCAATGTCGGTGGGTGCATTCGTTCATCGTCGGTTGCTGGAGTTCGAATGGACTGTCGACGTCGAAGAGAGAGAGTGGAGAGGAGAGAGAAGTGAGAGATGTCGAGAGGAGAGAGAGAGAGAGAGAAATTATATTAGGGCTTGGGTGGGTACCTGAATTTTGATTAAAAAAAACTTCTCACCTGATTTTTGCACTGTGATTTTCAAATACCTGGAATTATGTAATTTCCTCTTGGTCTTTTCATCTTTATTCGATGTGGAATTGGAATTATGTAATTTCCTCTTGGTCTTTTCATTTCTATTCGATGTGGAATTTTATCCCTTAACGGGCGGGAAGGTTGGAGGGGTTAAATAGACCTCGGTTGCGAGATTGGAAGAAAATTAGAGCATTTCATGTTGAATTGAGTTCTTAAAAATATTTACTGAACACAGCTCAGACTCAACCTCCATCGCAACACTAATTATACTTCATAAATTTCAAGTTCTTGGTTCCATTTGTAAATGCATTACCACAAAAATTCACTAGTTAGAATAAAGAGAATATATGTACTATTTTTTCTTTGCGATTTAGCATGTGAGGAAATGCAGCTAGATCTTTAGAAGGCCACTATCTATATTCTAGATCCATAGAAAGTCGTAAAGTTTGTTCATTTGACATTGTATACAGGGATTTCTTTTGTAGATGATTATGAAATTCTCGTCTCTCACAGTCACAGGACAAAAGCTAGCAAAATCTCTCCACCTATGGCATTCCTTTTCAATATTACTGCATCTGGGATTTCCTTGCTTGCTGTCGAGGTTTTGTGTTATTTTTTTCTTCGATGTTGCAAATTTTTGATACACTATATCCGGAGGAAAACAAATAGTTCTGAAGACTATCATATATATAAATAAATTTATCCACTTTAAGAGGATAAATTTCTAGATGGAGTAGTTCAACTTCATATCGAACAGATAGTGGTCATGAGTTTAAGTCTCACAATCACTTATTCATGAAAATTGTGCGAGTAATTGATAAACAATTGAATCTGCCCTGCGCGTGGGAGCATGTTGAAGACCTAGTTTAATCAAATATTTATTTTCTCGTCTTTAATAATTTGAGCTTTTAGATAAAGCGTATACTAAAACTACGTCCATACAAAATGCGTACATGACTAGTACATAGATAAGTTATGAAGTACCTAGTAATGGCTCTTAACTACGATGATTGATCGTTGAATATGAGGCAACTGTACGAGTGAAAATTTTTAAAGCAACAACAAATTGGAAAGTAGAAGTTGACATAACAGGTTGAAAATGACATTTATAGAGGTATGTTAGACTTTTGATGGCTATGACATGGTACGTTTTAGGTGCGATTTTTATGACTTAGTTGACATTATTATAACTCGTAACGTACCTTGTAATAATGATAATATTATATTGATTCGTACCGCTTGACTAGAACAGCCCACAAGTTCAATCAAATTATTTAACAGAATTTGTGAGACGAGTTAGATGATCAAATCAGAAATTGTAATTTAGGGGCGTGTTCGGTAGAGATTAAAATCGGAATTAAAATTAAAAAATTAGTCGTTATTGTTGACTTTTATTAGACGAGTGAGATCAAATAACGACTATATTTTCAATTTTAATTGAATTTTAAGTACGATCGAACATCCTCTAAATGAACTCGCGTTTTAATTGAAAAAATTTCATGGTTTGTAAGTAAATTGTCTTGTTCTTTGGTACATTGCTAGTGTCCCACATAAATCAAAGCCTTAGAAATTATACTTAATTTAGTATTTGATTAATAAATTATAATTTTCATTTTAATTAAGATTAACAGCTCATTTGTCAACATAGTATAGTATAGGTCCAAGAAATGTAAGTGCAACGTTGTTTTCCATTGTTCAAGGTTGATGATGACTAAACCCCCTAGACATTTTTTATTTTTTTTTCTAGAAGGCAAACAGAAATTCCAAAAATAGAGCTTATCTTTGGTGTGTCAACATTTTTGCATCAATTATCATTTTTTACATTGTGTCACGTGATAACACATGATTGCACAGTTTAAAAAAAACACATTTTCCTTTCACAACTTTTTTTAACTACAATGAGATGTACATAATGATGTCAACTCAACAATGTACACTTTGCATTATTCTTTCTGTATTGTACTATAAAAGTGTCGGTGAGTGTTTGGGAGGACTTTTTTAAAGTCCAAAAGTGTTTCTTGGACGGCAAAATTGCTTTTAACTAAGCTTCAGCTTGACAATCATTATTTTAAAACTCTTTTTTTATATATACTTATTTTTAATCACGCATTCACACAATAAAATATTATGTACGTAAATCTAAAAAAAATTCTTATATTTTAACCATACATTTTCCTAAAAATCATTATGCAAAATATTATTTTGACCAAATAATGACCATCAAATATGGACTAAAATGTAAATGTTAGGTTAAAGTTAGTACTTAATCTTTTTAAGTTATGTATGAGAAAGCTCGAATTAAAATTTTATGGAAAGTTAAAATCTTCATTTAATTAAACTTTTAGATTTTCAACATGCCCATAGAAGTAACAAATAATATTAAAGATGTGTTTGAATCACATTATTTTAGAAGAATGTATTTTGAAATATTAGATTAATAGAGAATGTATGACAGTATGGTTGAAAAAGAAGAAAAAATTATTGATGTAATATAAAATATTATTCTATGGAAGAATGTATGGTTAAAAATAAGTAAAATAATGAAAATAAAAAATTTAATGGGTTCAAACAGGGGTTAAATATTAGAAAATTGATAATATGCATACATGTATGTAAAGATAAAGTCAATTACGTTCATAGTTCAAGGAAAGTACAATTTGAATTTCGTTAGGGTAGGGTAGGGTAGGGTAGGGTAGGGGTACAGTACGAGGTTAGTCCTAGGGAGGAGGGGACGTGGATGCTTTATCTCCACTCGTACTATGATGTCTTTAAGATAACCTTTCCTCTTTACAAAGATATTTTCTTTTTTTAGTAGTATATTTTCTATCTCACTTCAATTATTGCCTTCATGTTCAAACTTTCGAGTGGGAAAGCAATGGAGAACCATTTTGCCAATATCCCATCATTCAATTTCTTTAAGTTTTATGGTTCATGTTTTAGTTGTGGGGTGGGATTGAAAGATCAAGATTTAACGCATGTTTGGCTTCAATTATTTTACATTATAACGTGATAAATAATAATTTTTTGGAGAATGTTTAATTAAAAATGAATGAAAAGTTTTTAAATTTGTATATAATATTATTTTGTTGGAGAATGTTTGGTTAATAAGAAGGGGGAAAAATAAATTATAATTTAATGGGGGTATGGTGCCAAGTGGGGCTTAGCTAAAAAATTAATAATAATCTTAAGTAAATGTTCATCAAACTCGTAACTTTTCAATCTCATATTCATTAATTTTTATTAAAAATCTGATTTTTAAGAAAACCAAACAAGGGCTTACTATAGATTAATTGCATGTGTATTTCTCAATGCTGGGTGTTAGTATCATTTTGACTCGCTAACTCATTTTAACTTTTTAATTTGTAGCTTCGAGGGAACTTTCGTCTTTGTTCACAACTTTCGTCGAAAACTACACATGACCAAGTGATAACAATTTTGTCATCTAAAACAAAATATTTTTTGAAGTACAGAAAGAATCAGATTGAACCGAACCAAAACTAATAGATTTTGTGTAGATTAGTTCTATCATGGTTTTGATTCCATGTGTAGAACCAACAAAAAGTATTTAGTTTTTTCTTGTCAAAATATGAAATTCGATTTTTGAAGTAATCGGAACCATCTGATGGGATTGATAACACTGAGTGAGTACTTGGTGGAGGATGGCCCAAAAAGATAGCATTTTAGCGTTGGTGGTCACGGGTCGGGTCACAATCAGAGGTGGCGTGAATTGATTAAATGCCGGGTAGTTGAGGTTACTGGATTTGGAAAGCAAATGTAGGAGTAAAAGGTGAGTTTAAGGTTGGACTATTACGTTACGAGAAAATATGATACCCTTTCATTTCTTTCTTTAAATATACGTATGAAAAGTTTCGAATTTGGTCATCGATCTATTGGAATAATAGCAAGTTGGTTCTCAATCATTGAAATGAGACAAATTGATATTCAACTCTTTGTAGAGTTAGGTTTTGTTTTCCAACTTGGCTCGAGTCCTATAAATTTGAACCCCACACATGTTTCTTTGATAGATATGTAATGATTTAACAGAGATCCTTAATGTTTTTGTTTTATGTATATATGTGATCGGAATTTTTCAATCTGATTTAATCAGTTTAGACTCTCACTCGAAACTCATGAAATCTCATATTAGGATGAAATTACGAGAGATGATTTTTGTAAAATATCTTGTATCTCCTGTTTCGTAAGAGGTGAACTTCGTCTTTTGTTACATTTGCCGGACGTGAGACCAAATCCCTCCTAAGTTTGTACTATGGTAACAATAGTAACAATTTAATAAATAAATAATTAGCCACGTGATTCATTGCATTGCAAATGTTATGGCAAGTGCCAATTTTTGATTTCTGAGCGGCAATTAATTAATGAGTAATGCTATTCATAGTGAAGACTGTCGGTAGTCGTCCTACGTGGCATATACATGACATTTTATTATTTGATACATTAATATGGTAGTTTTTTATTACCTTATACGTCAAATAACAAACTGCCATATATATGTCACGTGGGACGACTACCGACAGTCTTCACTACCAATATCATTACTCTCAATTTTTTCGTTAACTTTTAATAATATAAAGCTTAGTATTAAAGTTCACATGATTCACGCACGAGGATCCACCAAAGTGTGACATTGATTTGATTGGATTTTAGTACGGCTTAAAGGAAAGAAACGTGTTTTCCTAAAGTATAAAATTAAATAAAGTAACGTAGTTATTCCTTGTCCGAGTAAATATTATTCTTTTTGAGCAACTTTCGATGATTTAAACTCGTGTTTTATTTAAGAATAGCCAAGTTCGACAAAATCGTACCGAAAAATATAATTTTCAATTATTATCTTGTTGGATTGATCATTGATACTTGAAAAAGAAATAAATTGTCGGACTCTCAAAAGATTGATAATAATTCATTATAGATTTTTTTAAGGTTCGCCCAACTTGTTTGTCTCACCAATCACGTGAAATTATAATTAATCTTTGATGATTCATTTTGGGAAAAATGATTTGGCGTATATATTATACGAGGTAACATTTTATTTATCACGATGGAAGAATTTTTTTATGTTGATTAGATCTCAAACTTAAAAATCTTAACAAAATGAAGTGTTATGTGCTATTAAACTAGGGGACGAGTTATGTCGCGTTAACATGCTTTTAACTTTCCTATTATTTGCCATGCATTCTCACATTGTTTTTCTTTAACTACAGGTTCACATGAACTGTTGAATTCTTCAGTCGACAAAACACTACTATAAAGGACCATTGAGGTTGCCTCACACGAGTCAAGTCATGATTTAACATGTGAGCCACTAAAGCCTTGACAACTCGGTAAAATATAACATCTTTTCTTCAATTTCATAACTTGGGATCGAACCATTCAATTCTCAATTTGTAATAATTTGTATGTAACTTGGACAAGTATGATTGCAAATACAAAAACACACACAAATAATAATAATAAATGAACATTGTAATTGGTGATTTTTGATTGGCTGGTTTCGAAAAAGGAAAAAAAATAAGAGAGATAAAAAAAAATTAAAGACACATAATTAATCTTACAGACGGGAACTCCCATTCTAGGATACAGACCAATCCCCAATTTGTCCTTTTCCTTTTCCTTTCTTACTTTTCCATTTTTGTTCACTTCTCCTATTACTTGTTCGTTTCTTATGAAACAGACAATAAGTTTGAGCAGTTTAACAATTCGTAGTTCATTTAAAATCCAGCCATCTTCTATTTGAAAACTTTAATATTCATTTTTCACGTTTTCATACTTTTTAAATACACATTTTATATATATATCTTTTCAAAAAGTCACCTATCAAATCAAGCACCGAATGCATATCCAAATTAGATAAATTCGATTTGGAATGATATAGTAAACCAAAAACTTCTCAATGAATTTCTTTAAACGGAATATTGTTCACCAATGAACCTAACTTTTCCAACTCACACAACTCCTGAGGTTGGTTGAGTAGAGAGTACGACTCATTTGAATTTCAAACTTGTCAAGTTAGTCAAACTATCGGTCACTTTTAATGAAAGACTACTTTTAACAAGAGCGGACTCGAAAAATACTTAATCTTTGTTTGAAATTGATTTTTTCTCCACTTATTTTCAATTGATTTCTCTTTTATCTTTTTTCGTAAAATATAACCAAACAACATTCATAAAAATCACTTAAAAAATCAACTTTAAATTATAATTCTCCATTTTTCCTATCACTACAAGACAAAACTTAAAAGTAAAATAAATAAATACTCACAGAGAGAAAGATAAATGTTCATCTGTACGTCCATCTTCTTAGTATAGTACAAGAAAATTTCATCTCTATTCTCTCTTGTTAGTCAGATTAAATAATTTTATTGATTATATTAAAAAAAACAAAATAAGTAATCTAAATTGCAGAAAATAACAAAAAAATAAATGAACTTTAAAATCGAGACCTATGCAAATACAATTTATTTAAAACTGATTCACCCCCTTACCGTAGGTGTGTGAGGTTTAGTTTGAAATTATTTTTCTCGAGATACAACAGAAAGTCAGTAGAATCTGAGTACTGCAGATTCTATTCTGGCAAACTGACTTAGTATCTGAACAGTATTACCACCAAGATTTTGACAGAAAGTAAAAATTATGTATGCGAACAAGAGATTAAATTTTATACAAAACAGAAATTTTTTCGTGCCTTTGTAAGGGGGAAGATGACCATATAAATAAATTGTAATGGAAAATTAACAAGTTGGAGTTATGTCATTAACCACCATTAATCCAACTGTTAATCTCTCTATTAACACATACATAATTACATAAGCTTCAGGAGTTAAAAGAATTTACAAGATATTTTTTATTTGAAAAAATAATAAAATAAAAGCAAAACGTGAATCTTCTTAAGGGCCAAATTTTGGTTCATTCATACACGTCCGCACACAAGTTCAAGATTTGAAACTTATTTAGGTCTGTGATTTGCACCCCAACGCGTGCACGTAGAGAAAGCATATATACTACACATAATTACACACTTCTAAAGTGTAATCATATTTAAAGTGATCACTGTCTTTATCTATTTTCTTATCCGAGATAAATTTAAATTAGTTTCCCTCCAACGCAAGCCAAACATCATATTTGGCAAGTAAATATATGATTTCGATATATTCACGGAGGAAAATACAAATCAATCTTGATCATCCAAAATAAACAAATGAGTTCTGCTCAAAATTTATGTCAAATTCAGCCTTCAATTTATTTATTTTTTCCAACGTCTCTTTCCTTCTTCACTGTGTAAAAAACGGCATCTCATATTGGTCGATGGTTTTATGCTTCCTTTTCACAATGCATTCCATAAATTCTCTCTTTCTGTCTCTATTTATAAACATTGAACTCTGTGATCATTCTATCGTGTGTGTTTATTTTCTGTGATCATTCTGTCGTGAAATACCAACAATTTTAGCTCCGATCAGCTTTTTTTTGACGGCCCTTTAAGTTGATTGTTGTCAAACTGAGTATATATAAGCATAGAAAGAGAGATGTTTGATCTTAATCTGAGCATAGGATCGAATTTTGAGGAAGATGAATCCCCTGTAACGACGACTTCATGGGTTGTAAATGGGGACGAAGGCTCCAGCTACAACGGCACGTGGTTCACACGCGCCTCCCCTGAAAACTCTTATACATTAAACTTCGGCATCCTCAATAGAAATGACCCAGTCGAGAAAGATCGTTATTTGACTGAATCGGATCCGGTGACTCGAGAGCTCTTCCCGGTGAGTGGACTATGCGAGTTGAACGTGGGGAGACCTAACAATAATGGCAATGGAAACTGTAATGATCAACGAGTTGTTCCAAGAAAACTGGCACAACATGTAAAGCCCAAGAAAAGTAGAAGGGGGCCACCTTCCCGGAGCTCACAGTATAGAGGGGTCACTTTTTATAGAAGAACTGGCAGATGGGAATCTCATATTTGGTAATCTAACATCGAATTGATCAAAAAATATATATATTCTAAATTTAGTATTTTAAACTTTATATTAATTTGTATGTTGGGTGCAGGGATTGCGGGAAACAGATTTATTTAGGTAATTTTTCGAGATTCTTTTAATTAATTTCTACTTTTGGTAAATATTGATGGGATGGGACTTGTTTTAGGTGGATTTGACACTGCTCTTGCTGCAGCCAGGTAAATTATTGATTATTTTTTTTCTTAATTATATTTTCGATATCGTTCTATGAATTTAATTTTTATTTATGGTTATAGAGCATATGATAGAGCTGCAATCAAGTTCCGGGGTGTTGATGCCGATATTAATTTCAATCTTAGTGATTATGAGGATGAAATTAATCAGGTAAACTATATCAAGAAACTTTCTAGTTGAGTTCCTTATTAGTCAGTCGACTCGAAAAGGTTGTCCAACTTTATGATCATTCATGGATATATGAGTAATTCGAGATCTTATTCATATTGTTAGCTTCTTTTGGTTAATGGTGCAGATGAAGAGTTTGAGTAAAGAGGAATTTGTGCATATATTGCGACGTCGCTGCTCGAGAGGGAGTTCCAAGTTCAGAGGAGTTGCACTGCACAAATGTGGTCGATGGGAAGCTCGAATGGAGCAGTTACATGGCAAAAAGTAAGAATTTGTGTTGAAGAGTCGAGACGATATAATTATGAACTAATAATTCATAACTTGAAACAAGAAATAAATGGGAATTGGATTTATTTTTATGGTGGGGATTGCAATGCTTAAACTGCAAGGTCCTTATGATCCTGATTCTAAGTTAGTTTTCGACTGAATATATCGACTTTTTGATTTTACGCAACATAGGGCTTACGACGAGGCGGCCATCCAGTGTAACGGAAGGGACGCTGTCACCAACTTTGAGTCGACTAATTACGATGTATCAGAGCCAAGGAAAGAGGGTATGGTTCAATATAATTTCTCTGTTTTATTGGGTTTGCATTTTATCTTATCAAGAGTTTGTTCTTTGTACGCAGGTAGCCAACACGATCTCGATCTCAACTTGGGGATTTCAACCTCTTCCCCAAAGGAGAATGAAAGTTTGGCATTGCTTCAGTTCCAACCTTATGAAGTTCAAAATGCAAGAAAATCAAAGGTACGTACGAGATTAAATTGAATTATGTCTATATACTCGTTCCTCGATTGATCATCAAGAGTGTTGCTGATAAAACATTCTCTATTTGTTCTTGCAGCTACAGTTGGATTCACCTCTTAAGGGACTACCGTTAACATCAGAGTATCCTACATCTTCGGTTGGTCTAAATCCTAAATTTGTTTCCTTCTACGAGGTAGATTTATAGGCTTGCAGTGCTCCATTTGACAACTGCACCATTTCCGTGCTCCAATGCGCCTTTTTTTTTACTTCATTTACCGGCTATAAAAACCTCTAATAATTCAGGTGATCCAACTTTCAATTCACTTGCATGATCAGAGTGATCCGTGTTTAACATTTTGGAGTAATAACTTCTAAATCTTGATTTCTTAGTTGTGGTTGATAAACTGAGGAAATAAGATCAAATTCATAGCAAGTGAGGTCGTTGTGACCAGAGACTTGAAGCTATAGTGTCGGTTTGCTGATCTTTTAATGTAGTATTGGATAAGAGTAGACGATTTGAGCTTCTTTGTAATCCAGCATCTTTTTGCCAAACATGCCAAACGACGCGTCTAATATTATGGATAATTTGGCAGGAAATGCTGGCGGAGAATAGAATTGAAGTTTCCCAAGGACTACCAGACTGGGGGCGGAGAGTGGGCGGTCAAGCCACCCCAATGGCGATGTTCTCTGCTGCAGCATCATCAGGATTCTCATCACTAGCTACAACTGCTCTCTCAGCTCCTGCTTTTTCATGAAAACTCCCGTCCCAACTACCTGGAATCTCGGCATTCGTTCATAATATCCCACAACTGTCAGCAGACATCTCTCAATACCCACAATCTCTCAGCCTGGTTGAAATGTGAATGTGCAGAAGTAGGATTGATTTTTATTCTTTTACATTGCTAGAAAACAGATTGATGGAGCAATTTGGTATTGTTCATATTGTTTCTAATCTAAATTCGAAAAGGATTCAGTTTGAAGGAGCAAAAAATCAAAATCCCATTTTCTTTTCAATTTAATCCTCCTCAAAATTCACGGTTTAACCTCATGATATAAAAGCTTAATTGATTACCAGAAGACAATTTTATTTATTTATATTTATTTTTGATGGCATAAATGCTCATTATAAATGGTCTAACTTCATTTTCAATGGATTCACAAATATTATTCACTTATTCACTATTCATTTTTGTCTATTTATAATTTTTTTTTTTCAAAATGATCGAGAATAAGTTAAGATATAGATGAAATCATTTTCCAATATGCATACGTGTAAAAGATATATGAAAAGAAAAAGCATCAAATCTAAGGCAGTATTTTATGGGCTGATTTGGTATCATTGTACTGTGGAATCAATGTCTTTCCTTGTCTTGTGCTAAACTTAGCAAATTGTAGGAATCTTCATCACGTGCCAATAAAGATTAATGAATTGACATCTATGGCCCTATGTTATCTTCTAGAAAAGGAAAATTGTACACCTTTGGATAGTCATTTTTGTTGTAAAGAATGTAACGTTGAGTTGAAATTAAAAGGAGAAAATGCTAAGGATAACGAAAAGAACTAAAGAGGAAAAATGCTAGGAATACAGATAAAAAGCTAGTGCAGGAGGTCGGGTGTGGTTGGGGGGCCGGAGGATGGGAAGCGGGACGCGGGAGGATGGGTTGGGATGCGAGGGCAGCGAGTGAGTAGAAAAGATGCAAGTGTTCTTCATATTCTCTTGTTATGTATATGAATTGTTATATAATCTCTACGAATTTTTATACTTTAAAATATTTTTATAAGAGTAAGTACTAAAACTCCAAACCATAACTCATTGTCACATTTATATTTTGTTCATTGCATTTTTTCTTTTAACCTTTCATTAATTAATACATCAACATTCGCTTATGTTATTTGTCAATTCAAACCACACTAACAGAATATTTGAATGGGCTTAATAGCACAAAACGTTCATACGTTTGATACTTCTTGTAGAAAACATCCCGACGTTTCAATTTTTTGCATTTTCGTCCTTATTTCATTGTTTCCTTGCGAAAAACATCCAGTTTCACCATTTTTAACGTAAAATGACTAATATATTATTCTATTTAAATAAGAGAGAGAGAGAGAGAGAACAAATTGCAACCTTACTGTCGAACTTTTTAAAAAAGTGCAAACGAGTCCAAATAAATATAATTTTGCTATTTAATTTTGGGGCGATTTTTGCCCCTCTAGCCATCGTTTATGGAGCCAAATTACTGCAAGCTCTGACCACCTAAACCAACGGAAAATGGTACCGATGGAAAGCCCTTAACCTCATCTTTAATTCCATACCAATATCTCCTTGTAACTTCAAGTATTCCAATCGGTAAAAAACTTCAAAGTTTGCTGCCTGAAAATTTAAAAAACGCAGATTTCTTCACTTCTGGCCACCATACCGACAAGAGCTCATCACTGACCAACCCCCCTCCCCCGACGGACTATCCCACTCATGCAATCAATTGTAACCAAATATCAAGTTTAGATGCTGAATTTAACCCAGAACTTCTCCCAATCGCAACGCACGCGACATCGCCAGAGGAGAAGTCAGTTTCCGACGCCGTCTGGACAAACGGAGGTTGTGGACCACATGGGCTAGGTTCGCCTTCATCTGGCACGCCTAGCCCACCCTTGGGTCTCCCCCAATTTGACTTCAATCGAGCGAAATTTGAATCTGAAATGCTAGCAGGTGCGAAATCGCAACAAGACCTTGTTTCCATCGATTCGAGTGCCGTCCAGCCAAATCAAGGTAGCAGACCACTTGGGCTAGTCCCCTCTCAACCGTTGCACCTGACCCAACCATTGGTCAAGTCCAATTTTGCTCTAAACGTGATGAATTGGTGGCTACAATTAGCGCACTGTGCGAGAAATAATTGTTTTTTATATTTTAATAATTTATTTGGATTCATTTGCACTTTTTAAAAAAAATCAGGAGTAAAATTACAATTTGTTCTTTATTTTTATTATTTTTAAAATTTATATAGAAGAATATATTAATCATTTTACGTTAAAAATGGTGAAACGTATGTTTTCCGCAATGAAACGTTGAAATAAAGATGAAAATACAAAAAAATATGAAACATAGGGACGTTTTTGACAAGTGTCAAACATGGAGATATTTTGTGTTATTAAGCTTGTTTTCCGCAATGAAACGTAAAATAAGGACGAAAATACAGGAAAAAAAAATGAAATGTAGGGACGTTTTCTACAAGACGTGTCAAACGTAGGGACATTTTGTGCTATTAAGCCTATTTGAATACAAAGAAAACTGTGATTATATACTCACCAAATAAAACCCTTTCCAATTGTGGATATTGACTGTTTTTTATGACAAGCAAAAAAACTCTGGAGGGTGAAGCCATGTAGGAAAACAGCGGTATACATTAATGCAGCTACAAATTTTTCGATGTGACGGGCAAAAACACTAGTTTACTTGACAATAGCATGTATTCATTGATTTTTTTTTTATTTTTTTTGGGGGTGGGGGACTCATTTTCTTGAGTACATTCTGAAGTAAATAAGCATACTATATAGCCATAATTCCATTTCCGGAACTTGCCTACACAAATCAATTTTCGTCGTTACAAAGAAAATATTTCCAATCACGTCAGTAGTTTCACAACTTCACAAACAAACTAACAAGCTTTAGCATTACGAAAGAAAAGTTCACCTTCTGATTTCATCGTGAACAACATTCCTTGTGCTGCCATCACATTAAGCCTGAATCTCAAGCTCCTTTTACCTGAGAATGGGTGGGAAAAGAAATGCTATGAACAAAATGAGCACATATTTCAAACAAAAAGTCTATTCCTGTCCAGATTAACGTCTCAAAACTCTTTTGTTCCATAAGTTTCATGGAAATTGAGATGCACAATAGGAGTAATGCACAAGGGAAAGGTGAAGTGTACTGCGTTTTTCTAGTATAAAAAGGATTAGGATCACATGGTTTATAAATTCTTCAAAACGATTCTTTAATCTTCCCAAGAGTGGAGAGATATAGTGGGATAAGGGGAAAAAATCAGTTAAGAGGAATCTCTGCAAAGTCTAATATAACTATCAGCAGAAGTTTGCTTAGGGGAAAGGAAGTGTATTAATGGTACAACAAACTCACTATTCCTTCTTTTCTCAGATAAATTAATAACTTCATCTTTTCTACTGACAAACACGAGGAGTGACCATTTAGCCCCTAATCTACTTTAAGTACTCTACTTCACTTATTATTTCCCCATGATATACATGCACAACAGCCTCGTAAACTATTCAATAACATTTACCATGTAAAAGAGATCCAATATTTTACCTGTCGGTTTGGGACTCCCTATTTGAAAGGGCTTGATCCTCCACCAACTTAAAAGCGGCCCAGTCAGACTACTTGTGAATCACTCTCATGTACTTGGAATGCTATCATTTCTGGCGTTCAAGGCCTCAGTCTGTTTAGTCGATGCAAGTGATCAGGTCATCCAACTGCCAAGCATTGAAATCCTTAAAGCAGGTATTCTCTAAGTCACACATGATCTTCCTACTTCACCATATAATCGGTTCAATCTGTGTCAAATAAGTCTCTTCAACCAAATTTAAATCCCATTTGCCCAATTATATAGATTACCAGAATTTGGCATGCGGATCTTTGAATCTTCATAACCAGTGTAGTACTTAGGAATTCCCAATCTCTCATTCCTGAGTAACTCTGCCATACCTAAATTATTCTCACCCTGCACAGAATTCCACCCATCCCATTGGCCATTGGATGTTATAGCATTTCTAGGCTGAGGGAGAGTGAACTGGGAAAATGGGGACAGGTTGTTGGCTAGGGTTTGCTCCATTACTCTAGAAGGAACTCCATAAGCATCACCAGGGGGAGAAAAACTGTCAACCAGGTCTGTAAATCTCTGGTTTTGATGCGTAGGAACTGATCTTTGTAACAAGGACTGGAATTTTGAGTCTTCAAGTGTACTAAACTGTGGAGAATAACTTAATCTGGTATCCAAGCTTGACATGTTGAGGCTGCCAGGAAGCATCCCTTTGCCAACTGCCAAAATTGCAGGATCCAAAAACTCAATTTCGCCATTACTAATAGAATCACCACTTGGGGGTGCCTGATACTGATTTCTTGGCAAAAGCGAAGCATCTGGCATATAATTTCCTGCACAATCACATAAAAAATTGATAATTCATAATCAAACACAAGGTTTTTAACATGAAATAGAAGGCCAAAAACAAGAAAGTGCTTGGCATAAATTAACTGACCAGAGGGTGGGTCAAAAATCTGCTCTGTCCTCTCATGAGAAATAAAACCAGGGGGTGGGGCCCTACTAGGCACAGAGAAGCCAGGAGGGGCAGAAACTTGAGATCTTGAAACTGTTAAAAGGCATTAGGGAAAAACATTTAGCATCTTCAAAATAACTTGATAAAAAAAAAAAAAAAAAAAAACAAATTTCAAAGTTCAATAGTTAGGTCACAAAAACCAAAAAATAGGTCACAGACA
>CAIGRS010021436.1:0-12684 GCA_903798395.1 Fraxinus floribunda
TTACGACTAAAGTAAAGCTAGTCTATTAACGTTTCGATCCATGCAGGTCAGGGCGCTACAATTGTGACGTTAGACTTGACCTGATTGGCTGGAAAAGGTGGCAGTGACAGTGAATTGTCACATCAATCAAATGTCAAAGATTACTAGAAAGATCTCGCGTTGAGCAACTTTTGCAGCCTCCCCCGTGATGCGGGTTAGGTTCTTTCCAAAGTGGCTGATGCAATCCAATGGGTTTGGTATCTCTTCCTAGGTTCGGCCTCTTCATAGGGCTCGGTCAAATTGTGGAGTGCGGAGCCTAGATTTGCTTGCCACGTAGGATTCATGGAACCTTATATTGTTGGGGCATAACACCATACATATCACGTATTTTCCACATAATTGTTGTGGGATGCAATTTTGCTACTACAACTTGTAAGAAAAGTATTAGAATGAATATGTGGAGGGTTTAAGACGCGAGCCTCCAATATAAAAAGGAGGTCGGCTATGGGGTATACATTGAAAATAATAAAAGAGCAAGATTATAAGTTGATAGCATAAACTTGCATTACCTTCCGAATGAGATTAAGTGTAGGCTTTTATAGTATGAAAAGGTGAATAAGAATTATTGATGAAGAGACTGTGGCTCATCCGTGCGGTTGGTGCCTTTATTCAGAGATGTCAATCAATCATAAGCATTAAATGCTAATATCGTTTTATTGTCCATAAGACCTAGATTTTGACTTTAGACTTGA
Source organism: Fraxinus floribunda (assembly GCA_903798395.1). Taxonomy (NCBI): domain Eukaryota; kingdom Viridiplantae; phylum Streptophyta; class Magnoliopsida; order Lamiales; family Oleaceae; genus Fraxinus; species Fraxinus floribunda. The sequence continues at coordinate 732 of CAIGRS010021436.1, forward strand.
CTTGATTGACTGGAAAATGTGGCGGTGACAGTGAATTGTCACATCAATCACATATCAAAGATTTCCAGAAAGATTTCGCGTCGAGTTCCTTTTGCAGCCTCCCTGTGATACAGGTTCAATTCTTTCCAACGAGGTCAATGCAATCCAAGAGGCTTGGTAACTCCACCTTGGATCGGCCTCTTCACAGGGTTCGGTCAAATTGCCTCGTGGCAGTTTGACATGGAGTGTGGGGACTAGATTTGCTTGCCATGTAGGATTCGTAGAACCTTATATTGTGGGGGGAATAACACCATACATATAACGTATTTGCCACATAAATTTGCTACTACAACTTATAAGAAAAGTGTTAGAATGAAAAAAGAACATATTATAATCTTCAAAATGAAGGGTCTATTTATTTACATATTGTTCAAGCTAGCATTTTTCTAACATGATGTAATAGACTAATAGTGAATTGGCATGCCAGCATTAGAAGCTCCATAATAGTATGAGTATTAAGTAATTTTCGTCAATTTTGAGATGACAAGTGATGGAATAGTGAAACTTGAAAGTTTCGCAAGTTCATTGATCCAATTGATACAAATTAAAGTTAAGTAATTTGCTCAAAGTTTTTTGAACAAAATTTAAAATTAATTATTTAGTCTAAACTTACATCACACTTACAAGTGAACTAACTAATCAAGCTTAAGCAAATATGCTCCTAGCTGCAACCACGCGTTTTGTATTATAGAATGACATGAAACGTGGGTGGTATCTTTGCGACTTTATGTGAGAAACTAATTTATTTTTTTTCTCTCCAAGAATAATAGTGATATGAATAACTGATATTCAAAGATCATCACGTCTAGGTGATATTGAATTTTTTTAGATCGAAAAGTTATGGATCTCATAAAATATGTGATTAAAATTAATTGTTGATTTTGACTTAGATTAAAATATAGATTTTAATCCCTATCAGACATGTACTCATTATTCAATATTTATAGAACAATGAATGGGAAAATTTATAGCAATCTAGACCATCAATCACCTCTACAAATAATGTATAGCATTACTTGTGAATTACAAATGGCATGAAAAATACACCCATCCTAATTCCCTCCAAAGGGGCAGGGACTCTCCGATTAATCTGATTATCGAGCTATATATGTAGGATCCGCGACAAGAGTAAGGGAGGTGTGAGAAGGTAGAGCTCAAGCTAAGTTTAGAGGAAGTGAGTGTACTACGTCTACTAGGGGAGTAGAAGGCTTTCTATTTGATGGAATCCCATCCTTTACTTTAAAAAGTACAATTAGACACACTAGTTTAAGAATCGCTTTCCTTGCAAGCAGCAGGAAATTCTCCAACTTTTGCAAGTTCAGGAAAGTCAGTTCAATGAATCAAATCCAATTTGTCGGCATTTATCCCTCACCTTTAAGAATTAAAATTCCTAGTTGGGGATGAAGAGGGATCCGGCGTTTTATAGGAATCATTGACAGATAATATTATATCATAAAAAAATAATTTTTGCCTTTTGGTCGTGCATGCATGTTATGGTAACATGCAAATCAAGCTCAGTCAACCTATTAGTCTTTAGTTAACTGTATGTTATGGTTGTTCAATCTCAATCATAGAATACATTTTCTTGCCATTACCGATTTCATTTACTTGCCATTAATTGGGTGTGTTCATATTTTTTTAATAACTAGTGAGTAAAACGTGTGTTGCACGTTTGGTGGTCTTTTTTTGAAAAAACATTGCTTTAAATAGTGATTTTTTAAATAATATGTAATTAAAAAGTAGAAAAAAATTTTGAATTTACTTGTATAATATTTTATTGAGTGAATGTGGCTGAAAATGAATATATAGAAAAAAGAATTTTGAAATAACGAAAGACAAATATTATTTCTATAATAGGCTTAATAGCTAATTTCATTTGTTAACCAAGGATAAAAAAAAATGACATGGCGATTATATAAAGGAAGATCCCTTAACTCCAGCACAAAATCATGGAACCTGATTTTAGGCAGCATACTTACCTTAACAGCCTTGCAAATCACGGACAAATCTCTTGTATCAGTCAAGGCTTATATTTAGCCTTTCTTCCTAGAATAGAGTCTATACTCCTGTATATATTCCCATGTAATATTCTGTGATTAGTGTGTGAAAAACATTTCTGTAACTTGAGCAGTAAATCATATTGAGAATTCTTAAATTCTATCATGGTATCAGTAGAGTCAGCCTCTAACGAGACCTCGATTCCCCCATCTGAACAGATCCAGAATCCAATTTCCACCCCACCACCTTCCGCGAACAACCCCCTCATTGCTCTCAACGTTACTGCTCAAGTAAATGAAAAACTCACACCCTCATCATTCCCTCAATGGCGTGCCCAATTTGAAGCCCTTCTCATAGGATATGATCTTCTTGATTATGTCACTGGTGATAAACCATGCCCTTCCCCAAACGATACTTCCATTAGCACTCCACAAAAAACCCACTGGATAAGGCAAGACAAACTTATCCTCAGTGCTATTCTGGCTTCCACGACACCTGCAATCACTCCTTTCATCTCTGCTACAAAAACATCTAAAGAAGCTTGGCATAAACTGCACACTCTTTATGCAAGCAAATCTCGGTCCAGGGCAATGCAACTCAAGGAGGAACTCACAATGATTCAAAAGGGAAATAAATCTGTTCAGGAGTACCTGTATACTGTAAAAGCCATTGTCGATGAAATTTCCCTCATTGATAATCCTATTTCAGAGGATGATCTGACTCTCTACATCCTCAATGGCCTGGGAAGTGACTATCGTAAATCGCTGCACCGATTCGTGCAAGAGAGAAGCCACTTTCGTTCGAAGAACTCCATGACCTTCTTCTTGGCCACGATGCGTATCTCTGACAACTTGAATCCACCACTCAACAATTGGTGGCGTCGACGAACTACTCCACTCGAAGATCTGGGTCATCCTCCGGTGGCCCCAATTTCAAGGGCTTTTCCAGATTTGGAACAAGTCGAAATTTTGGGAATTCAAAATCAGACATGCATTTGGGCTCTTTTCGCTCCACTGGGGGCCCACCAGAAAATAGGAAGCAATTCAGGCCACATAATCAGCGTAGATACCCACCAAAATGTCAACTCTGTGATGGCTTGGGCCACACTGCCAAGTTTTATTCCAAGGCCCAGTCTACAAACCCAATTGCAAATTATGCTAGAACCTCGTCTGCAAAGGACACGAAATGGCTCCTTGATTCCGGAGCTTCACACAACATAACTGGTGATTTGGAAAATTTATCAGTGCACTCGGAATATGGTGGCACCGATGAAGTTGTCATTGGTGACGGTTCAGGTTTGCGTGTTTCACACATTGGTTCACTAGTACTCAATACACCAACGCGCACTTTTCTTTTAGATGATACCCTATGTGTCCCTAATATTCGTAAAAATCTTATTTCCGTACACCACTTTACATCGCAAAATAATGTGATTGTTGAATTTCATCCTTTATTTTTTCTTGTTAAGGATCGAACCACGGGGGCGGTTCTACTCAAAGGTGCATGTGAAAATGGTGTCTACACTCTCCCGGAATCGCTGGTGAACACTTCTTCAAAATTGGTTGCAAATGTGCATGAACAGACGTCTATGGATGGGTGGCATAAACGTCTAGGACATCCCTGAAATAAAATTGTTCAACATCTTATTAAAATTTTTTCTCTTCCAATAATAAATGATGTGCGTCATTCTCATCTTTGTAACCCTTGTTCCATTAATAAAGCACACAAGCAACCATTTCGCTCAAATAGTCTTCAAAGTCATGCACCCCTAGACTTAATTTATACTGATGTTTGGGGTCCTTCGAATACGGTTGGCATTGATGGTTCACGATATTATTTGATTTTGGTTGATCATTTCACAAGATATATTTGGTTGTATCCAATGGAAACAAAATCTGATGTCCGCACCATTTTTCCTCAATTTAAGTGTCTTGTTGAAAACAAGTTTCAATCCAAAATCAAGAGTCTCTACTCCGATAATGGCGGTGAATTTGTAGCCTTAAAAAAATATTTATCCATGCATGGAATAAGTCATTATACTACTGCTCCCCACACACCACAACAAAATGGTGTCTCTGAGCGTCGTCATCGTCATTTAGTGGAAACGGGACTTACACTTTTACATGATGCATCTCTACCATTACAATATTGGCCTCATGCTTTTTCCACGGCATCATATCTTATAAATCGTCGACCAACACCTCTCCTACATAACAAATCCCCCTTTGAAATACTATTTCATCAAACATCAAATTATCTTAAACTCAGAAAATTTGGGTGCTTGTGTTTTCCCCTTACCAAGCCATACAACACAAATAAACTTCAGCCTAAATCCATCCCTTGTATTTTTTTGGGCTACTCTTCCACTCAAAATGCCTATAAGTGTTTTGACCCACGGGCCCAAAAGATATATGTGTCCATGCATGTCTTGTTTGATGAAGAAAGAACTCACCTCCATCTCCCTTCAATTGAACCACAACCCGTACAGTCTACTCCTCCGTCTAACGTAGCAGGGCCACCCATCCTTACGTCGTTCCTGCCAGAGCACTCACCAGCGACAACGGGAGGCACCACCATATCCATGTCATCTTCAGGTAATAGCCCAAATTCAGCTTCTCCAATCTTTCATGAATTACAAATTTCATCTCCTCGACCTAATTCCTCTCCAAGCCCTATTTTACCTCAATCACGCGAAACTGATGTTCCCTCTTCTAATTCACATCCGATTCCCAACAATCTACCCATCACCCCTTCAATCGAGACCTATAATCCCTCTCCTCCGCCTCTTCCTCGAACTCACTCTATGACCACTAGGTCAATGAACAACATATACAAACCAAAACAATTCAATTTAGCCACCAAACACCCCATTCCCAATACTATTGAACCAAGCTGTGTGGGACAAGCCCTTCGTGAACCTCACTGGAGATCAGCTATGTCTGACGAACTGACTGCACTCATGCGTCATGGCACATGGGAACTAGTTCATCCCCCACCAAATTGTAAACCAATTGGTTGCAAATGGGTTTTTCATGTTAAACGCAAGGCTGATGGGACTATTGATCGCTTTAAAGCGAGACTCGTCGCTAAAGGTTTCAATCAACGTCCTGGTCTAGACTATAAGGAAACATTTAGCCCAGTTGTCAAACCTGCTACAATTAGAATAGTTTTAATAGTTGATGTCATGCAGGGCCGGTCTTTGAGACAACTTGATGTGAATAATGCATTCTTGCATGGTCAGTTAGCTGAAACAGTGTTTATGACCCAACCTCCAGGCTTCAAAGATACATCGAAACCAAACTTTGTTTGCCGGCTGAATAAGGCTATTTATGGCCTTAAATAGGCTCCTAGAGCGTGGTACTCTGCCCTAAAATTGGCAATCATGAATCTTGGTTTTACAAATTCAAAGGCAGACTCCTCCTTATTTTTTTACCAGAAAGACTCTGTTTTGTGCTATTTATTGGTGTATGTGGATGATCTGGTAATCACTGGCAGCAACAACCACTTTGTGTCTGATATCATTCATCAACTTGGTATTCGTTTCTCTCTAAAAGACATGGGCTAGCTTCATTTCTTCTTGGGCATGGAAGTAATCCCCACCACATCAGGGTTGTTTCTTTCTCAACACAAGTATATTCTGGATCTTCTTTCCAAAACAAATATGAAGGGTGCCAATGAAGTCTCCACTCCACTGTCCACTAGCACAACACTAAAGTTGGTTGATGGCACAAGTTCCTTTGACAGTACTGAGTTTTGAAGTGTAATTGGAGGTCTACAATATCTTTCTTTCACTCGTCCAGACATCTATTTTTCAGTAAACAAATTATCCCAGTTTATGCACAAACCCACTGTTACACATTGGGCAGCAGCAAAGAGACTCCTCTGCTACTTGAAGCAGACACTCTTTCATGGGATCCATATCAACAAACAATCTACTTTTACTCTCACAACATACACTGATGCTGACTGGGCGGGTAATTTGGATGATCGTACTTCTACATCAGCATATATCAGTTTTCTTGGCTCTAATCCTATCTCTTGGAGTTCAAAAAAATAGAAAGCAGTAGCTCGATCGTCGACCGAGGCTGAATATAGATCTCTTGCTAATGCCACCTCTGAAACTGTGTGGCTGTTATCATTGTTTAAGGAACTTGGGCTACCAATGAAAGCTTCACCAAAACTTTTGTGTGATAACTTAGGTGCCACTCACCTCAGTTTTAACCCTGTGCTGCACTCTCGGATGAAACACATTCAAATTGATTTACACTTTGTTCGTGATATGGTTCAACGTGGCATCCTCAATGTTCATCATGTAAACACTCAAGATCAACTTGCGGATCTATTAACCAAACCATTATCGAGACAGCGTACAGATTATCTCAAGACCAAGATTGGCTTAGCCGATGGCAACCCAATCTTGCGGGGGCGTATAAAGGAAGATCCCTTAACTCCAGCACAAAATCATGGAACCTGATTTTAGGCAGCATACTTACCTTAACAGCCTTGCAAATCACGGACAAATCTCTTGTATCAGTCAAGGCTTATATTTAGCCTTTCTTCCTAGAATAGAGTCTATACTCCTGTATATATTCCCATGTAATATTCTGTGATTAGTGTGTGAAAAACATTTCTGTAACTTGAGCAGTAAATCATATTGAGAATTCTTAAATTCTATCAGATTATGTCCCAAATTAGTAGTGATTAATGACTTGTATTTTTCTATGAATTGAATCTTATAGCAAACAATTTCCCATTATTTGAGCACAATTTTCCATTAGGGCAAGCGGGTTTTGGATTGTTGTCATCTTTAATTGCCTTGGGTTTCCCGTTCCATTAAGATGTAGTAACTTCACTTCCGAGAAGGATTTATCGCACTTTAGGTATAGAAAGCTAGGGTAAGCGTGATGTACTTGTTTTCTTATCTACTCTCCAATTCCTTTTTCTGTTTTTATTGTTGAGATTGTTTTTACAATAGCCCAAGAAAACCTTTTCTAAGAATTCTTGTCCATAGAAATTAGACCAAAAGCTGGGGTGGAAGATAAAAAGCCCTGAAATGGTAAGACAAACAATCATATTCTTGTCTCTCATTAAGTCAAGGTATAAGCCTATAAATGGTACATAAAGCATAAGCTTCAAGGAAGCTTATTAAAGGACTCATGTGAAGCAAGCCTTGACCACTTTTTAGAACAATGCAAAAAGAAAGGAAAAAATAAATAAATAAAATAAGCCAAAATTATCTATTCTTAATCCCGCCACCAAATAAAACTGCAAAATCAAATATGCAACAACGAAAAAGAGGGTGTTAAGCTTACTACTGGAACTAAAAATAACATATCAACAATTAATTGGATTTTTACCGTGTTACTAAATTACGACATTGCCCTAAAACTCAATTATAGAAAATCCATAAAACAAAAAAGAGGAACAAACCAGTGAGTGGCTCACCGGCCTGGAAGGAGAGTTTCTGGTGGTGCATGGCCTGAGAGTAGAGGTGGGATAGGGAGTTGGCCGCGATGCTGAAAGTGGTGTACAAGGTAAGATCCACCTCATCTAGGCACGTTGCATCGGATTTCCTCTTCTTTGCCATGAGGAAAATTGGGATCTTTTTTTATTTTTGACAGTGCTTTGCACACGGAGCCATGAGGATTGCCGAAGGCACGGATCGTGCCTTCGTACGTAATGAAGGCACGCCGTTGCCTACGGGCACGGATTGCTTCGCCAAACCTCAATGAACAAAGTGATTCACCGACTGAAGAAGGATCCGGAGATACGTTGACAAACATCAATGTCTTGGAATCTCCACCTAAACAAGGCTAAGGATAGAGAGAGAAAGGAAAAACATTATCAAGTTAATCAAATCATACCATACCACATGATGCGAATGTAATAGAGCACGGAAGACTTCTAACTTCTAAACAAATCTTTCGTATTTTCATTTCACCAGGCACATTAATATTTCTAATTTAGTCAGCCATATAAGTTGTTTATAGGCACAGCCAATATCATCAAAACATTCCCCTAAAACATGATTAAAAAAATTCAACCTCCTTCCAAAAAAGCTCCATGTCATCCCAAGAAGGATGTGGTCGAACTCATCCATCAAGCATTGAAGTCCAACTTTAGTAGTATAATCATCAAATCCAGAAGTTCACTGTAACATTTTCGTTATACTAAAAGAACATTATGGTCTCCAGATTATTCTATGAGTAAGACATAGCAGAAGCTGAGGCCTTCTCACTTACGTAATTAGTACTAAGAAGAAAGAAAAAAGACCTTTGACTAAGAACTCAATAGTAATTCTAGGCTGTAGTATGAGTCTAACATCGTTATATCGATGACATATCACAAATACTCATGGCCAAAGATTTTCCTCAACTGCCTAATGTGTTAGGCACAAACGAGAAAGCAAAATCTTCCACTAAGCGAACCATAGTGAAGCCGCTTAAATATAATTGCATTTTTACATTTTAGTGCATCGGTCATTTTGATCCTATAAACTTGTGTTCCACTCTATATGAGCCACATATACAACAATTGTGAGAAGAAAATGCCTAAACTTCTATTAATCATCCCATACACTCGGTTGTATACATGATATTTTTTGAAATATGTTTAGGCATGCTTCATTTCCAAGATATTGATGTTATAAAAAAATATTTTAAAAATTTCAAAGTAAACACGTTTTTTAATTTTCTGTTTTGAGAAATACTTTTTCAGAACGACAAAAATAACGTATTTTCAGCAATTTCAAAACAGACACTCAAAATACAAAACTGAAAATGAATTCAAAATTAAAAATTGAAATAAGAAGAGAACAAGCCCTCATTTTTTCTCAAATTCATTTTCAAACATATTTTCTATTAATAAAATAATTTTGCATATAAAGTTAAAACTTTTTCTTACTTTTAACCATGTATTCTCTCAAAAATCATGATTACAAAACTCATTTTTCATAAAAAAAAATTAAATAAATAAAAAAAAATGTGGCTCAATTAATATCAAGGATACCCTTTTTTTTTTTTTTTTCCCTGATTTGTGATATATTGTAATAAAACATTATCTTCACTTTTGTGAAGGAAACTTCCACTGCAAAGTCATTGCAAATATTTTAACAAATATACAAAACAATATTTAATAGGCAAAAGGTCACCAACAAAAAGATAAGCGATTAATGGATCGATCACAAAATTTGTCCCGAAAATTAATAATTTATAACATACATAGCCCTCGTTGCATTAGTGACCAATTTTTCAATAAATTCGACAATTTTGAGATTGATTAAAGTCACGAAACATTAATAATGGATTATTCTTCGGTTAAATTTCGTCACAAATTAATTTACGACATGGACTAGTCACTGATAGAAGAAAATGTGATTAATACCATCCATCGGCCTATTATTATTAGGCATTAACCCAGAGTTTTCTACTAACTAAAGCCCTATTTTTCATTAGAAGAGGTAATTGACTATTTCAATTTGGAAAATATAAAAAAAAATAAAAAAATGGGCCATAAATTAGAAGTGGCTATTATACAAGAAAGAAATCCTTTATTAAAATGCAAAAATACAGCCCATTCCAACTGTCCAAGCTGGAATGCTACAAACATACCGTTATATATATGTATATTCCAAGTCAACCCTAGTTGACATTTTATTTTTTAGCAATAATTTATGTGACAACTTCACTATAAATACATGATCAATAATACTATCCAAGCACACAAAAACTCGATAAAACTTCTCTTACGAGAATGGCTTTTCCCAAATATCTTGCAGTTTTCATTACCCTTGTTGCGGTTTTCGATATTTGTAATGTACAAGGCTTGAAGCTCGGGTTCTACCGCAAATCATGTCCTTCAGTCGAGGCTATCGTGAAAAAGACTACAACCCGTGTCATTTCTCGAGCCCCAACTCTTGCTGCTCCTTTGCTCAGATTGCATTTTCACGATTGTTTTGTTAGGGTAATGCTATATCATATTCATATAAATATCGATGAAAGTGTTTCAGTTTGTCCCTCGATTTGTGAAAAATGCATGACTTGTGCAAATAATTATTGCAGGGATGTGATGGTTCTGTGCTAATAAACTCTACAAGGAATAACCAAGCTGAGAAAGATGCAATTCCCAATCAATCCCTAAGAGGTTTTGGAGTAATCGATCGAGTCAAATCTGCAGTGGAAAAGAAGTGTCCTGGTGTCGTCTCTTGTGCTGATATTTTAGCCTTGACAGCCCGAGACGCAGTTTCACTGGTATGTACCTTAACATGCACCTACGTACAACGAGTAGAAAGAAAAGAATGACACTGTAAAGAATACTTTTTTATATACTATATTGAAACTTTAAAGACATCCGTGTATTACAGATTAAAGGACCATTCTGGGAAGTTCCGTTGGGACGAAGAGATGGAAGAGTGTCGAATATGACGGAGGCTTTGATCAATCTGCCACCTCCTTTTGCTAACATTACTCAACTCAAAGCATCATTTGCCTCCAAGAATTTGACTACAAAGGACCTAGTTGTTCTGTCAGGTAACATGATGTAATAGGTTAAGTAGTTAAGTTATTTGATAAAGCAGTTTAATTAATATGATATAAGAGAATGAATATGTTAAGAGTTCAACTCCCGCTATCACCCATTTACTACGGCGATCAAGCAATTAATGAAAATAATGATTTGACCTCTACACACAGGTGGGGTGTTTAGGACAAAATTTTACTTGGTCCTTGTTAGACCCTCATTTCTAAAATTTAGTTTCTCAAATTTATTTTAATCATACATTTGATTACATCCATAACTTTTATCAACTTTTTAGTTACACATTTCATCAACTTTTATCAAAATTTACTAAAAATATGATTTTTATCTAAGCTAAACATATACGTCCACTTCACACTTGGAGATTATGAAGTTTCTCCAAAATGCCCTCTCCCCTCTTAAAATTCTTCTAGGAATATTTGAGTGACCTAAACATGGTTCGTTTTCGTGCACACAGGATCACACACCATAGGAACTTCTCATTGCTCCAGCTTTTCGAACCGTCTGTACAATTTCACTGGCAGAAATGACACTGACCCTACGCTAGATCCAAACTACATTATTCGATTGAAAAGAAAGTGCAAGCCGGCAGATCTCACAACACTTGCAGAGATGGATCCCGGCAGCTTTAAAACATTCAACGAAGACTATTACACACAAGTAGCTAAAAGAAGAGGGTTATTTCAATCTGATGCAGCTCTTCTTGATGATACTGAGACAAAAGCTTATGTTAAACTTCAAGCCACTTCCCATGGTTCAACTTTCTTTAAGGATTTTCCAAAATCTATGGTAAAAATGGGTAAGATTGGTGTGCTGACAGGAAATGCTGGAGAGATCAGGAAACTCTGCGCTTTTGTCAATTAAGAGCATGAAAAAGCAGCTTCTTTTGAGCTTTTCCGAGTAGTACGTAGAGTCATACTATTTGCTTACAAGCATTTGTATGTAATATTATTAATGTTCATTATTTGTTTTGTTGTAATCTGTATTTCACAAAAAAAATTCTTATAGCCTCATGGCTTTACAAAATCTGTATTTTCACAAAAAATAAAGAACGAGGAAATTCTCACTAAATACATAATTTATTCCGACAAATTGCATGAGAGAGAAAATAGATCTATGGCTATAAGTAATTAGTAAGGAATGTTTACTCAAAATAAATAAGCAAATATACTACAAACATGTCATAATCAAATAACGCTAACCCCACCCTAACTAAAATGCATTTTTAGTAAGATTAAGCCTTAAATCTTACTTTACGAGTTCTAGAACCATGACTTTTGATACCATTTGTTGGCGTATGGTTTCAAATCCAAAGAAATGAACTTTCTTTGAGATGAAGATACCAAAAAACTAGATATTTGAACTCCCAAATAATGGTACT
>CAIGRS010021498.1:0-11946 GCA_903798395.1 Fraxinus floribunda
TAGATCGCTACAGTACGAGTCGAGCGGGCGAGCCGACGAGCTACTCGGCTCGATTGCCACCTCTAAATCTAACCTAAAGAAAGGACTTTATAGCTCGATATAAATATAAAAAAAAATTTATAATTTATTACAAAATTGTTACTTTTAATTAGAATTAGAATGCAAACCACTCATGAAGGTTAATACTTAAAATGAAATTACAACACTTACTGAAATTGTTTTTCAAATATCAATTTTTATTTTTTCAAAAATACTGTTTTTGAAAAGTAGAAATCAAAGAAACCCAGATTGCTCATTAAACATGGGCTTCTTCAAGCCCATTACAGTATAGGCCCATAAAACAGCTAGCATACCCGCTGCAGCTCTCTCACTCTCCAGACGGCGGCGACACAGAGAGTTTTACACACAAATATTTACAGAATCGTGTAGTTAATACAAGGATAATATGCCGCGTACAACGACGGTGGAGAGTCCCGGTTGCCCTCCATTTAGAGCACTGACCACCGACGTTCTCGGCCTTGTCAAGGGTAAGATATTGAAACAATTGTTTATGCTTACAATCAGAAATATGTTTTGTAGTTTAGAGAAGTTTAATTGAACTCATTGAGTTTTTTTTTGTGCTGCTAATTTTTGGGCGTTTTTAACAGTTATTGAGACGCGGGGAGAGCAAAGTGGAGCTTCTGCAAAGGTAGTGGAGAGATGGGGTGATCCGGATTCCTCCAAAAGCGTGCTTGCTTCTTCGATTCTGGACCGAAAGAAAGATCCTGTAAGTTTAATTTGCAATATTTTTAAATGGTGGTTGTTTTTGTAAGTGAAATTGATTTTTAGTAATCGTGATAAAGTTGTAGCATTGAATCAAAGATTACAGCTGATTCTATATCAAGTGTTTTTTTTGTTAACATTTACTTTTATTGGCTTTTTAGTTGAACTTTTATCTCCAAGGTAGAGAAATACTGCAAGTACAGTTTATTTGTAATTTTTTTGTACTCAACTATATATACACCTTTTGCAAACTTCAATTCTTCTGTTGTATTTTTGGTACAATCAAAGAAAGACATCTGAATGATTGAAAATAGTTATAAATTGAGGAGCCATGATATTAATTACACGACATCTCTTAACTTTTGATTGAAAGATTAAAACCTCTTTAGGATTATTATCTGTTGGTAAGTAGAGGAGCTTTGTAATTTCACTGTGATCAGATATCAAGGAGTACTTCATCAAAATAGTGTCTGAATGTTGTAGTTTTCTGTGGTTATTATGGAACACATCATTGACGGAGTCCAACTCCTACTGATTGGATTAGTGTGCAATGGAAAAATTCGACAGTGGAAATTATGAAATTTTAAGGTAGTTAACAGAGAAATGGTTTGGACTCACACCCATGTATGTTGATCTCTTCTCCTTATATACTAACTAGAAAATCAATTCTGTAAGAATTTAAAATTTTGGCTCTGGAGTTACTGCAGGGTGCATTTGAAAAATTACTTGTGTACAATTTGATGATCGATCACATTACTTTACACATAAAGAAATAAATTATTAAAAAGTTCGATTTGAACATTTATTTTCAAGATTATATGCTAGCTAATGGAAAAAAGAGACCAATATATTGAAGAGGTACTACCACCTTCGAAGATATACCTTTTTTCTTGTCTAGAAATATGAATTTTAGTACCTAAGGCCATGAATCCACATATTTTAATATTAATACTGAAGTCGTAATACAAGATCTAAGATGTGAGAGTTGAAATATTTCTTAATCTTGCACATGATATCTGCTCACAGACTGCAGATCTTTCTTTATCATGTACATCTGGCTACAACTTCAAATTCTTATATTTGAAGTTTATCATGTTTCTAAATTGCATTAAATCGTAAAGCCTAATTGAGTGTGGTCTCTATGTCTTCTGCTTCTGTTCAAACAGTTTCTGCAATTTCTCTCAGTCAAGGTAATCTGATGTTTTGTTACTTATATTTTAACTTGTGCAGCTGCTGGGTGTTGCACGAAAAAGTGGCTTGGTAAGTAATTCTCTTGTAAAAATCTAGTGCATATGTTGAGCTTCATGTGTTCTTCCTTGAGTTTTAAGCCTTCTCAGACATCTTTGGATTGTAAATCTGGTTGATAGATAGAGGTTATTAGTGTTATAAATGGGGATCTTCGTCTTTCCATTCCTAATGTCTGTCAAGATGGAACTAGACCTGAGGATGATCCCATCGTCGGATTGCATTTGTTCAAAAAGCAGAGATCAGAGTCATCAACAAGGTATCATAACTTGCTTTTCTAGTTATACAGTAAACGTGTCTTATTTCTCTTTATATTTGTGAAATTCCATTGATTGATTCTTACTATAGAAGGGGCTAAATTCTAGCAAATTTCAGGATATAAATCTAACCATGTTTCAGCATCTTGTTCTAATCATTAAGAGAACCTATAGAGACATTAAGAGAGTTGTTCACTGACTAAATGTACTTTTGATACATGTTTGTTGGATTGTATTGTGCTTAATGTTTCCTTGCCATTTAAAAGGCATTTCACTTTGAATTTCTCTTTAAATACAACTGGCATGTTTTTAGTATTGCTGCAGTTGCACATTGTCGGTTCTGTCCTTTTACCTCTTTTTTTTTTTTGGTTATGCATGCAGAATTTTTTGTGCATCCATGCCCTTTAAAGGTAAGTTATATTTGGTGTACAAAATGATACTACCAGCATAGTTTAATAGTAGTGCTGCATGCTGTTGGTCTTCACGCCCTACATTTTACTTAATCGATTGTCTACTTCATGCTTTTGGACTTTATCTACGCTATTTGTCTTTTCAGGACTCATTTACAGGAATTATTGTGCTGGTTTTGTGTGAACTTGGGAATAGGAGCTGGTTGTCTATACGGATCCTGCGTCAAGTCCACTTTAATGAAAATACTGATATCTTCAAAGTGAAAGATTAAAGTCCTATGATGTTATTTTGAAAGACAATTAGGTGTATTGAAATTTTTAAGATGCCCGAGCCCTACTTTTTAAAAATATTTTCAAATAGCTCCTAGAGTTAAGGGAAGCATCTTTTCTTTTCTCCAAATTTTGGATTACACAAATAACTCTAGGTATTTGATATATATAATTTTTTATTCTACCCAGTGTATGTACTATATCTTGTTTATCTTCTCTCCTTAAGATCCAAGTTTTTTCTTTTATCTAGAACTTTCAGTGTGTTTGCAGCCTATATCTTGTTTATCTTCCCTTCTTAAGATCCAATTTTGTCTTTTATTTAGAACTTTCAATGTTAAAAAATAAAATTAGAAATAACAACTAAGCACATCTATGATTTCATTAAGATATGGCCTATTAATGATAAGTTCTGAAAGAATAGATGTAGATGGTTGTGGTTTGGATACTTGGAATGAAGTAATATAGAAGGATTGAGCCTAAGGTTTTGTTGTGTCGCGCTTGGTTATTTGAAAATTTAAATGCAAAAATATAATAATTTCAATAAAAGAAAATTGGCAATGTAGAGCATTAAATGTTTAAATCCAAAGAATAATATAACCTGATGTTTGCAAAAAATTGATTGTTTTAAAGTTGTAAAAACTCGAAGCCAAATCAATAAATTCAATTGAGTAAATTAAATTAATGTAATTGAATACAACAGGACAATTTTGAAAAGAAGCTTTAACTAATTTGGACTTATTTGGAGATATTCCTCTGAACTGGGGCTTCATTTAGATTAAAAGTTTTAGTAGGATAAGGATGCTAGGAATTATCCGTAATTTTCTCTTTTCTAAAACATTTTCTTGTATACATCTCTGGTAATTCCGTGTTATGTCGAGTGTTTAAAATGATTTTAAATTCAATCTAATTAAATCTTACTGAACTTACATGCTATAAAGTACCTTATGGGTAACTGGTTAATGCAAGAGTTGAACATATTCCCTTACGTTTGTCCAACTAGTGACATAAGTTCTATGTCCTCTCCTATGTATCAGAGAATTTGGAAGTAATGACATGATTTGGAGGTGTGCTGGGTGATTAACTTTAGAAATCTTCATTGTTCTACTTGTGTCTGGTAAAAAGTTAGTTATGTAGCCTCTGTGTACATGTTTGGCAAGCGTTCCTATGCACTGCCATTTCTGGACTTAGAATGGCTTCCAATGCCCCTGTATCGTGGACCCAGTTTTCCTTGTTTTGCTACTTTTTATGCTACATTTAGCCCCTGTTTGATGCATATTAAAATTTTCATTTTCATTTTTCTACTTATAATCTACCACACATTCTTCATTAAAATAATATTTTTCATCACATCAATAACTTTTCCTTCTTTTTCAACCACACATTCTCCATCGATCTACTATTCCATAATACATTCTTCCAAAATAATGTGGCTCAAACACACCCTTACATATCTTTGTAGTCCCTATTTTGTTACATTGTGGAAGATGTTGATTCTGTAGCACTTTCTCCTTTCTTAATTTAGGTCATGCACATTGCTTACATGCACCACAAAAGGATCTGTTAGAATAGAATCTTTTGAGGACAGCAAATCTCCAGCAGATTCTATCCGTGATCCTTCTCCAACAACATGGAATGCATGTGGATCGGGTAGTATATTGTGTTCGAAAATGGAAGAACATGAAAACTACGCTTTGTTTGGAGGGTGAGTTTCTATAAGTATTCAATTTTAGAGTAGAGGTTAATGGTTATTTATCATGCTCCAGGGGATTGTGACTCTTGTTTTCATACTCAGGAAGGGTGTTGAAGTCAATGTATGGGATCTTCAGAAGTGCACTAAAATCTGGACCGCAAAATCTGTAAGTACCAAGTTTTTTCATTCTTGTTCCTTCTTTTGGTTTGAAAGATTATTATCTCAAGCATTTGGTTTGCTAAATCTATCTTGTGCAGCCCCCTAAAAACAGCCTTGATATATTTACCCCAACGTGGTTTACATCTGCAACATTCTTAAGTAAAGATGATCATCGTAAGTTTGTGGCAGGCACCTACTGTCATCAGGTACTGTCCTACAGTGAGTTTGCCTTTAATATCTTATACATTTAGGGTGTGTTTGAGCCACATTTTTTTAGAATAATGTATTTTAGAATAGTAGATTGATGGAGAATGTGTTGTTGAAAAAGAAGAAAAAGTAATTGATGTGATGGAAAATATTATTTTATTAAAGAATGTATGGTTGAAAATGATTTTTCTGCTGTAAAAGGCCTGGCACAGCCCACCTCTCACAATGAGGTGGGTCCGATGCATTAAAAAACCCACCCTCCATGTATGTGAGAGAGCTGGGTACCAGCCTGGTAAAATGGGCCTGGTACCCCAGTTCTTTTTGGTTGAAAATGAGTAAAAGAATGAGATTGAGAATTTTAATGGGTACCAAACATGGGCTTAGTCACTCTCAGGGAAGCAGTTTTTTATAGTGAGAAAAATAATCACTTTCTCCAGTGCAAATTCATTTTCTACTCCCTCTGTCTTCCAGTGGGGTTGTGAGGTGAAATTTCTAAAGCATTTAGTAGGCAACTATACCTGAGGCACGCATGACTAAAGGTTGTTAGAATTCTGCAGAAAAATATGCTAATAAATTGTTTTCCTTTGTCGTGAACGATGAACACCTTTTTACATACATTGAATGATATTCACAGTGGATGAGGATAGAGTACACTGAATGTATGCCCTTGTTTGGTAGAGATTTTAATCTAAGTTAAAGTTAACAATTAATTTTACCCAATTTATGGGTCCCACAACTTTTCAATCCCACATTTCATCATTTTTTATTAAAATTAACTAAAATTCTGATTTTAATCCCCACCAAACCGGGGCTATATATGAAATGCATAAGCTGTTTTGCCACTGACTGATGGAAAACAATGTTATACTTAGGCATTTCATAGCAAAAAATGAAGAATATATATTCAATCTGATTTGGACTCGCACATTATTTGTTTTCCTGAAGCCTAACAAATAAGATATAAGGAAGTTTTGTGAGAGCTGCTTTTATTGTTTGGATTTTAGAATTTCTTTGAAAGAGGCTCTATTATTATTACTCTTGTGGATGGTTAGTATCTGGTTTCATGTTCGGCAGAAAGATTGGAAAAGAATGTTTTGGAAGAAAGCAAGGAGAAAATTAGTAGAATGGTAAACTTGTGTATAGAATATTAAAAATGTAATGCCTATAGAGGGAAGAACATATTTTGTATGTTCTTCCAATTTAGAGTGATGAAATGGTGAAAGGAGTACTTATAGATCATGCTAGTATACTGATGGTAAAGCAGTCTACAGATTGAGTGTTTGCTTAGATTTGTCCTGAGTGGAAAGTGGAAAATTTAAGTGGGCAGAACACTTTGAAGTAGGGAAAAAAGGGGGGGGGGGGGGGGGGGGTGCAAAAAAAAAAAAAGGTTGAATAAAACAACATTATGCAAATNGTTAATTTTAACCATTATAAAGTCGGGTTGGGTTAGTTTCGGTTTAAACAACCAACCCCGTCAATTAACCGATCCAACTCTCTAACACTCTTTTTTTTTTTTCATTTTAAAATTCATCTTTTTAAACTCAAAAAATAAAATAATAAAAACACAAATATAATTCTTTTTCAAATAATTTAGTTACCGTTTACGTTTCTTCTACCAAAATTCCAAATTTCGAAAGAAAAGAAAACAAGAAGAAGAAGTGTTTGTTGTAAATTCCAAATTTATATTGTATTATTGCTTTTCATTTTTAGTGTAGTTGTTTGTTGGTAACTATCGGATATATACGTTGGGAAAATCAACCCATTACCATTTACATTATATATATATTATTAATATGGTAGGCAAGCAAAAAAATATGATTTAGTGTAGTTGGTTGTGGGTAACTATCGGATATATACGTTGGGAAAATCAACCCATTACCATTTACATTAGATATATATTATTATTATGGTAGGCAAGCAAAAAAATATGTATGTATGAAAAGGCACATATTTTAACCCAAAATAATTAGACAATTATTTTTAACTCGCACCAATGTCCCAACCAATTAACCAAACCAGATTGATTGGTTTGGTTCGTTTCAACAGCTGGATTGGGTCGGTTTGGGTTGAAATTTACCCAAACTGACCAAATGGGTTTCGGTTTCGGGTTGGACTCAAAACCAACCTGAACCATGCCCGGGCCTATATAAACAGAGAAGCCCAAGTCATTGAATGAGTGTTTGAGTTGATAAATAGTAAAGTTGTCTTTAATGATGACTATATTGGCATTTTGTGTGGAGGATGATTAATGCTTGTAAAATTTTATTTGTTTATCAAGGTTTTTGCTCCTCTAGAGAATGGCAAAGACGAGTTGATATTACTTGTATGAATTTGGTAGGTTCGTCTTTATGATATTTCTGCTCAGAGAAGACCTGTTATGTCATTTGATTTCCGAGAGACCCCTATTAAGGCTGTTGCGGAGGATCTTGATGGATATACAGTATATATAGGAAATAGCTCAGGTGACCTTGCTTCTGTAGACATACGCACAGGTATGGTTCAAACCTTTTACATCTGTAGTTGATAGTTACTTTGATACACTCATTCTCCTTTTTTACTTTTAGCTTCACTGATTTTTAAAGTTTTACCCTCCCTCTTTCGTTTTTATTTTTATTTTTTGGCTGCTTTTTGGTTAGTTTTAAATGCATAATGATGCTTCCTTGGCAAGATTGTTGGGACTATGATGTGTGAATTTGTATACAAGCACTTCTCAGTCTCTAATTTGTATCATCATCCCCACCTTCCCGCTGTCAAGTTCTTCCGTGCTCCATGTTTTATACAAATTCCTTTGCATTGATTCAATTGCTTGTGCGCAGTTGTGACTGGCAATATATTAACCTCATATACCTTGAAAATGTTAAGTCATTGACCAGTTTGAACTATCCCCTTTTGGTTCTTGAGGGGTGGGTATCACTCCAATTTAATTCATTTCTTAAGCTAGCAAGCTTTATTGGAGAGATATTTTTAGTTCTTTTGTATATTATTTGAATATTGTAGGGAAACTGTTGGGATGCTTCATTGGAAAATGCTCTGGAAGTATTAGATCCATAGCCAGGCACCCAGAACTTCCCATAATTGCCTCATGTGGTGAGTATATCAAATGAAGGCAGCCTCATTTTTATTATTGTTTTCCACTTGTTTGGGTCCTTTAATCCTGTTCTAGAATAGTAACCTAAAATGCTAAAGATTGGTTCATAATGTTGTCTGTTTCTTCTTAAATTTGTTTGAAAATGTAGTCTAAGGCCCAGCTGCCTATGTTGTTTCATCCTTCTGAAGGATCTGTGGTTCAGTGCTCAACAAAATAATTTATATCTTTGTCGCTTTGATTATGTTCAGATTTTCTCTAAAGTTTCTCATGAAAATTAGAATTTTGAGCTGGAAGTGACTTGGTTTTACTACAGGGTTGGACAGTTACTTGCGCATTTGGGACATTCATTCAAGGGAACTTCTGTCTGCGGTATGTTTTCCATTTTGCCTATCATTACCGGTAACTAAGATATGCAGGAGAATTTTCCTCTCATTATTATCTATGGATCCTTTAGAAGGGGGTCTGCAGTATTTATAATCCCGTCCTATGCTCCTCTAGGCAAAATTTTATAGTCAAGGAATTACAGTACTTCACGATTACATTTGGTTCTCAGTATTGATGCTATGGATTTGATGTTTACTTAAATCAATATCTAAGGTAAAATTATATAGGCTCAAAGAGAATTTATTAAAGAAAGTTTTTTGTTGACCAAGAAAATAATAACCTCAATATGTGCAACACTTTGTTAGTCACCAAAATATGTACATGCACAAAACTATGCTTGACCAGAAGCGCTCAAAATAACAGAAGTCATATGATGAGATTTTGCATGATAAAAAAAGAAAGAAAGAAAGTAATGGGTTAGTCGTCGATAGAGTTTGGGGTGGGTGGAGCGTAGTATTAAAAAGAATAAAATTGATATAGTCATCAAGGGAAAAAAGTTTTTATACTAGTCAATAAAAAGGAGCAAAAGACAAAAATCTCAATGATGATGAATTTGTCAATATATCACTTGTCGAACTTTCTTGAACCTGTACCAGTGTAAATATATTCTGCAATTAATGTTTGCGTTTTAAATGGATGCAGGTATTCTTGAAGCAGCATCTCACCAATGTTGTTTTTGATTCTCACTTTTGTACTCGAGGTCTATCGTTTATTAATTTTATCACCGCCTTTCACATTTTTATTCGAACAATATTTTTGGTAGCACGAGGGCTATAGAAGCTTTCCAAGCATCACTTGGTTATTGTCCCCACAAAAATCTAGGTTAACTGAAAAGTTTGGCTCCTAGCTACTCAAGTACCACTCTGTTTTATGAAGATACTCTATCAATACTCATACTTAAAATGAAGAAATCACTGTGACCCCAAACTAAGTGTTCTAAGCTAACATTATGCAATGTCATGGTGCTTCTTCAGATGTTGCTGGTTCTGCTCCCGAGCCACAAGATGTGGACAAGGTACCTTGCCAAGACGAAGATGAAGCTATGCCCACAAAAAGGAAAAAGACGTCTAAAGGGCACTGTGACAGTAGAAGCATGAAACAGAAATCCAGGAAAACTGGCTAGGAGAATTAAAAGCCGAAGAATAATGTCATTTCATCACCTGGATGTATATGCAAGAATATCTTACTGGCAGCAAGATTTGCTAAACAAATATGCTTGCGGTTGGTGTATGAGTTGCTCAAGTGCTTCAGCTAGCTGCCTTATTTATTTTTTCAGTAGGAGGTTTCGAAAGAACACTAGACCTGTTTTTGATGAAGGCAACCAAATGAAATGCCAAAATTTTGTACCGATGTTCTTCGTTGACAACCATAAGCCTAAAAAGGCATATCTTCAATTACAGAGAGAACCATTACACGGATATTCTCTTTCCAATGACACTCTTTAATGTTTATTTTGCACAGTAGATTCTCTGTTTACTCTGTGCTCTGCTAATAGAGGGTTGCCTACTAGTGGTCATGTTGCATATTAGAACAGCAGCATACAATAATGGCGCGAGTCTCTCAAAACGAAGTGATGAATAGGCCATTGAAGGGCCAATGTAACAGCACACTTGTCAATTTTCATACCATCCACTAAATTAATGACATTGAATTGAGAGAGTAGACATCAAACATCTCATTAGACTCAATACATAGTTTTTGATCCACGTTTCTTAGACAATCACACTGTTTTATTATGTTCTCAATTTTCATACCATCCACTAAATTAATGACATTGAATTGAGAGAGTAGACATCAAACATCTCATTAGACTCAATACATAGTTTTTGATCCACGTTTCTTAGACAATCACACTGTTTTATTATGTTCTAGTAATTGCTAACGACATATCAAGAAAGAAATCCGTATCTTTCAAGATTTGAAAAAAATAGAATTGCATGGAAATCCACAACCAAAAGCTCCTTATGAGAGATGCTTTCTAGGATGAAGTGATTGTCCAAGAAGAAAAGGCAATACCGATTCATTGAGATGAGGCCTCGCCCTTCTTCTCTCCCCCCAAGTACCTACAAATATACGAATATATAGATTAGTTGAAGCTGCGTGAAGGCTCTTAAGCAAGACAAAAAAAAGGACCTAACTTGTGAGAGGATAAAAAAAAGGCCCCAAGAAACACAGTTGATTCGAGGGTGACTAGGGTGTTACAACATAGGCCTGCCCTGGCCCACCTTGGGACGGACAAGCTTAGGATGGCCCGCCACAAAGTAAAGGGCTGGGTCATCCTGGGCCACTACACACCCAGCCCCACCAGGCCCAATTGACAATGTCATATGTACGAGCCGACAGACGGTCTCCATCCACTATAATCACTTTTCTTTCCAACTTTTTCACAATAGATTGTATTATTGTTATTTTTGTCTTTAGACTGAATGAATAAACAGTTATATAACAAAGAAAGGATCTGTTCTACATTGTCATGAAAAATTTACTTCCTGCAAATGTCCAAACACGAGCATAGTTGGTCGAACATATTTGCAAGAGAAGACAACACTATGAAAGGAAGATACTACCAGTTGACCAACGTGAGTAATGACTGTGACCCTTAAGTATATCACCATTTTCGTTTGCCGTTAACATGGGGTTACGGGATAAAGCATAATAAAGGAAGAAACAAGGAAAAGACACACAAACACAGCTTATGTATTATATAACATCACAGATTTACTTACCCTTGACCCTTGGCCCAACGGGAAAGTTGATAAAGTTGCACCGACTCATTTGAAGCATGGCAAGCAAGAAGCAAATAGTTGCGAGGCTGTACCATCCATGCAAACCTCATGAACAGCCCGGAATATATACACATCGCTGCATCACAAAAACGCAAAAGAGAAGTTAATAAGAATCTTAACTATTAATTGGAGTATTCACTTTTCAAAAGCCAATATTTCAACCTGCAGTCATGTTGCCAGATATCATTTCCGGAGGTTTTTGCATATCCACAAGCCCCTGTAGAACTAAATAACATCACTTTGGAACCGTCAAGCAAATGAATATAAATTTGTCATTTCAGGTGGAGAAGCATACAGCAATAACAAATCCCCAATTAGCAACGGGACCCCAAAAATGAGTCGTTTTGGGACCAACAGGACNTAGCAACGGGACCCCAAAAATGAGTTGTTTTGGGACCAACAGGACTGTTTAAAAATGCTTTGAAGGAAGCCATGGAGTCCGCAACTTACAAACCTTGCACGGTCATAATAGCAAAGTCAGACATGAATAGAAATATGTTAATTAACAATTACAAGTAACAAGGACAGCTCCATAACAAATAAAACGAACCAAAAGTACTTAATAGAGTATATTTTATTTAGAACTTGTTTGGTAGGGATTTTTTGGAGGAAGAATTGATTTTGAATAGTGATATTAAGGGAAATGTGTGGTTGAAAAAGAAGAAAAAATTATTGATGTGATGGAAAA
>CAIGRS010021557.1:0-11254 GCA_903798395.1 Fraxinus floribunda
AAGGACTAAAGGTAATAAACAATTTATAAGAAAATGTAGCGTGAATATATTTAGCCTTGATGAAAATGACGTTTTTCATGATGAAACACGGATTAAGGATAAAAATGTAAAAAAAAATTAAATGTGATGACGTTTTGATCAAAACATTTTTTTGTCAATGAGTATTTAATTGGTCAACCATAACAAAATAAATACTCCCTACCCTACAATTTCTTCTTTGCGACCCCCTTACCATCTATTTTCTTCCATTCAACGGCCTCTTGCTGTTTCCAAAATTTGCAAATTAACAATCAAAAAAATGTCGAGACGAACCCTTCCTATCCTCAAACGCTTCCTGTCCTCTCCCAACGCCGCCACTCGATCCGTCACCTACATGCCCCGACCCGGCGATGGAACGCCCAGACCCGTTACTCTAATTCCCGGCGATGGCGTCGGCCCACTCGTCACCGGTGCTGTCGAGCAGGTCATGGAGGCCATGCATGCCCCTGTCTACTTCGAGAAGTACGAGGTCCATGGTGACGCCAAGAGTGTGCCTCCTGAGGTGATCGACTCGATTAAGAAGAATAAAGTCTGTCTTAAAGGAGGGTTGAAGACTCCCGTCGGTGGAGGTGTCAGCTCTTTGAACGTGCTCTTGAGAAAAGAGCTAGATCTCTATGCTTCGCTTGTCCACTGCTTCAATCTGCAAGGGCTCCCAACGCGCCACCAGGATGTGAATATTGTGGTGATTCGGGAGAATACTGAAGGAGAATACTCGGGGCTAGAGCACGAGGTTGTTCCCGGTGTTGTTGAGAGCCTCAAGGTAGTGTCAATTTTGCATTTTTATGTGAATTTCATTTTCCAACTGCACCGATTATCAGTTGATGAATTATTTTGTTGCTGGTAAATTAGTGCCACTGTTGTGGAACAGCCATAAACCCGTAAACCCGGGGTATAACCTTTTACCAACATCTGGTTATAGAATCTTGGTATTTACATTTGATGATTACCCAAATTATATTCAGTTATTTGTTAGGATGTGCATGACGAAAGGTGAAAGATGATAATAGAAAAATAAATATGATATTTTCGAACAAAGTTCGACTGGAATTCTCTTTGGCTTTTTGTCTATAAAGTGAAAAACAATTTTGTGAGATGTAACAGGCTAGAACAAGTAGTGAACCATGTTATGCTTAACAATGTGTGAAAGGGATGAATTTGTCTTCTTAGCATTCAAATGTTGATTTTAAGTTTCAGATCGATTATTTTTTAAAATGATCGAAGCTGTGGGTGTGCTTATCATACTCTACAATGTCCTTGATTAATGATTTCTTTACCTGCGAATTCATTTCAAGGCTTAAATGTGTGTTGAATACGGAACAATCTGTATGCCACTTCATGGTTTTTTATTTTAGGTTGCAAACTTGCAATCAGCAAAGTGGAATTGGAGCCTCATAATTTGAATTTATATAAAATTGATCCAAATTTGAATGATTCTTTTCCAAGTATGATCTCCACGACTCAATTCCAATGTTATTAAATAATCACTCTTACTTGAACTGTGCTATTTTGTAGGATAACTGTTTTATTTTCAGATACCATGTTCTGATAAGCAAATTTGTGATGAATTTATTTCCTTTTTCTTTAAACTACTTATGACCCAATCTTTTTTTGGTTCCATTCCAAGAATTCGAACAGGGTTTTGCCTCATAACTTGAATTCATATAAATTCAATTCAAATTAGAATGATTCTGTTCCAAGTACGATCTCCATGTCTCAGTTCCAATGTTATTAAATAGTAACTCTTACTTGAACTGTGCTATTTAGTTGGGTAACTGTTTAATTTTTTTTCAGATACCATGTTCTGATAAAAAACTTCGTGATGAATTTATTTCCTTGTTCTTTAAACTACTTACTAAGTGCATTTGTCTCCCTGTCTGAGTTTAACCATTCAAGTGCAGCTATGGGTTTCTATTGATTTATGGATGATACATCACATAATTGGAAGGGTAGTATTTAAACCTGGTGGCTGTTTACAAAGTTGGGAGTTGAGACCGCATTATGCTACTTATATAATTGCTACTTGATTTTCTTGTGGATTTTTCACATTACTGATTTGAGTTTTTTATTTATTATTATTATTATTATTACTTTCAATCTATCTCATTGTTTATGTAGACTTGCTTGCATATTTGTTTCTCATATAGCCACATTGCTAGGTGATTACAAAGTTCTGTTCAGAACGTATTGCCAAATATGCCTTTGAGTATGCCTATCTCAATAATCGGAAGAAAGTGACTGCTGTGCATAAAGCGAACATAATGAAACGTGAAGTTGCTAGCAAGTACCCAAGTATCCAGTACAATGAGATGATTGTGGATAACTGTTCTATGCAACTTGTTTCAAAGCCAGAGCAATTTGATGTCATGGTATGGACTATGGCAATCTACTCGTTTCGGTTCAATTATTCACTGGCCTGTTATTCTCCACTTGGTGTTTCCTTTTTATTAATTGGTGGTCGTTGTATTGAACTTGTCTTCCCTCAGTTTGTTTCAGGTTTTTATTGATCCAGATATTGAAAAATACCATTTTCGCAATTAAACAGGACTTAATGATGATGTATTTTGATTTACCTATCGTACACATTCTTAATTTTAGGACTGAAACAGAGGAAATACTGATTGAAGATTTAGTTAAGTGAAGCAATATGTTGATCCCTTGTTGAAAGTATGCTGACTTGGTGATAAGATGCTGGTAAGCCCTGTTGTCAAAATGTGGACAAAGAATTGGACTTAGTAATCTGCACAATCAACCTTGGAGAGCTCATAATCTAAACCATTTGTTGGCTTATGGTCTATAGAATTGTTGATTCACGTTCATCTTTCTTTTGGACATCAATGGTAGGGTCTAAGTGAAAGAGTGATCGCCGATAGTGCATGACTGCCTATGAAGAAATAAACTAGAGACCACTGATGGATTGAACGTTCTAAGCAAACCCAGATGCCAGTGTTTGGTTTAAAGTATCTTGCATATCTATATTTCAATAATGAATTTATAGAATAATGAATTTATAGAAGTACAGGGTTGAGCTGAGCACATGGTTATGATGTCAACACCATTGGATGTTTTTGAACTCATGTATAGACAATGTAAGTCAAGGCGAGTTTAAAAGATGGTGGACGTTTTAATTTTTAACTCTTATGTAATCTTTTAGTTTTGAAGTTTAAAGAGAGCTATTTTGAGAAAGAAGAAATGAGGCCTCATGGATACAGACATAGTGGGTCTAATTATAGTGTGAATAAGGGATTTTTAGTTCTAATTACAACTTATAACCATTAACAGTGATATAGCAAAATTAAGCAATTGAGTGTGTGTTATTTGGAATTTCTCCTTTGAGTAGTCGAGATGGACATTAATTTTTTAGGTTTTTTGGCATGAGATTCTTTTAGGTCTTTTAGTTTGTAAATATGTGTTTTCTTTATTTGATCTTATCTTCTGCCATTATTTTATTACAATACAGTACATATCCAGGCTTCACAAGTGCTGTGGTTCTATTAGTCTTTTTCATGACGAACTTTTGATGTCCTACTCCTTCAATTTCTGACCTCTGAATGAGATCATATTTTATAGGTAACTCCTAATCTTTATGGGAATCTGGTCTCAAATACAGCTGCTGGTATTGCCGGAGGCACTGGTGTCATGCCTGGAGGTGTGTATTTATGATCAGCAACTTAAAAAAGCTTTTTCTTTCAAAATCAGAAGGATGTATAGTCTTATTGTTTTCCTTCAAATGTTGTACGAAGATGTGATGGAACTTATTCATATATTCTCTCGAGTAATCAATACAACGTTGATGTTTTCCAGGCAATGTTGGGGCTGATCATGCCATTTTTGAGCAAGGTGCTTCAGCCGGAAATGTAGGAAATGAGAATTTACTGGAGCAAAAGAAGGCAAATCCTGTGGCTTTGCTTCTTTCATCAGCTATGATGCTGAGACACTTGCAATTTCCTTCATTTGCTGATCGACTAGAGACTGCAGTGAAGCGCTTAATATCAGAAGGTAAATATTGGACTAAAGATCTTGGTAGAGACAGCACCACCCAAGAAGTTGTGGATGCTGTCATCTCAAATATGGACTGAGTTCTGGAAAGTAAATCCTGATTTCTGGACTACTGTACGAAACTCTCCCTCGTGCTAGCAAAATTTTCACATTATTATTGTAACGATTTTGATTCTTTTAAATCATTGATTTTTGTGCTACGCATCAATCGAAATAAATAATGATTGTGACTCTTTTGACATGTAGACACAAAAATAAGAATACGAAGCTAACTGAAGTTTGCCTGATAGATGATAATGTCATTGGATGTTCAAAATTATGGAATTTAGTCTATCATTTTCATTGTGTGAAGTTCAGCTTGTGNCTAACTGAAGTTTGCCTGATAGATGATAATGTCATTGGATGTTCAAAATTATGGAATTTAGTCTATCATTTTCATTGTGTGAAGTTCAGCTTGTGCATTTTTGCAGTGTTTGTGCCAATTCATGTTCTTACAGATTTTATACACGTGTTTTTGTGTCTGAATTTACTATTTCCCGTGAAGAGAGAGACTTTAGTTGAAAGCATATTATGACTAGCTAGTAGTATAACATGTAGAAAAGGGAAAACTTGCAGGTGCAGTTCTTTTGGTGGAGAGACACCCCATACCTCGAAATTAGTCATTATATTAGATTATGACATTATCACGTGGACAAGATAATATAGGGACCTAATTGATTATTTGCTAATATTTTAGGGATTAAAATAAATTTTTAAGTTATAATTATTATTTTAGACAAATAAGTAATTATTTTAGTTATTGTATTAGAATAACTAATAACAAGATAAAGATTCATCGGTGACAAATTTATTTAAAAGTTAACCACGGGCAACGACAATCGTCCAAACTTCAGTCTCCCAATCAGGTAGAAAAATGTGTAACTTATTTAGTTATTTAAATTAAATATGTCTTGCTAATTGTTCGGAATTTATGTGAAAATCATGAAGAAATAAGTATACGTTATTTGACATGTTAACCAACTTATTATGTGAAATAGAAATTATGAATTTTCATGATCATAGCAAAGTAGCAAAGAATGAATAAAATTTATGATTCTATGAAAATATGTTAATCACGAAAAGTTTATTATGGTATTCAAGTTATGATAATATGATAATTTTTATGGTATTATGTGATTTTAGACTAGTGATTTTGTTAGAAAATCTATCAACCCATGTGAATAGTTGACCTTAGAATATCTCTCGATCAAATATTAGTCTAATTAGAATTAAAAAAAAAATTATCTTTAATTACTTCCATCCATGTTCATTGTTCAAGTTTTATTAGTTTGGGTGTTCGCAAAATTTTAGGGCTTTTCAAAAAGACTTAAATTTTCTAAGGCGAGTTTGAGATTTAAGCATTTCGCTTGTAATTCTTCTCCTTACTTGGAGAACGAAAATAATATTACAACCCCATCTTCATAAACCTTATTTTCAGAAACTCTTTAAGAACATTCCATTTTAGAAATCATATTTCAAGAAATTCCTACTTTTAAGAAACTTATATTAGAAACTTCCGCTTTAGGAAAATTTCAAAACTTCTAAATTGGGTAAGTTTATTCCTGTTGAAATCCTAAATACGAATAGTGATACTGATTAAGTCTTTTATGCCTTTCGTAGATGGCTAGAGGTCTAGCCAAGACAAACAGAAAAGGGATTAGGAAATAGAATCGATCAAAGTTCTTGCACCTCCTTAGGTTTTATACAAGGAAACAAGCCACAACCTCATGAAGCATTTGGATGCTATTGAGGCCATTTACCGAGAGGCTCGATTGAATGGACACGAGTTTAGCAGAGATGATGCATTTTTTCTTGTCTTTAGAACCCTTATAGGATATTAGAAAAATTTCGAGAAACAATTCGATGAAATGTATGACCGCCAAATATTTGTGGTAAACCTTATTAAGGGCCTTCGAGAAAGATATTGCAAGGATTATAGAGTTATTGAGAGGCCTGAAGGAAACAAGCCAGATCGCTGTCGACGCCAGCCTTGAACCGTGCCCAATGGGAACAGTTATAAGGAAATACCGAAGGTAGACTTTGAGGGCAATATAATAGAATATGTGCCCGGAGACCCTAGGGAGGAAGAAGACCCTTCGGAAGACCTAGAACCAGGCCATGATGAGAGGGCTAATAAAAACTACTAGATTATAGTCTTATGTTTAGATTATTGCTCTAGTATATGATTTTCGATGTTTGCATGGGCACTTGGTATGCCTTGCGATACTTTTACCTAATAGATTTTCCTTTTGCTTAGACGTTGGATATGCCCTACGTACCATTATGAAATTACGAAGATTCTATGAATAAAATACACTATTTTCTCCCTTCAGACTTTATTTATTGCAATATTATTTGTTAAGGTTATGGCACCCTGATGTAGGAAAGCAAACAACGACGAACAATCCCAACCGCTCCAATAATTATGGCGATGACCCACAGTTTGCTCAACAATTTCTCGCTATGATGCGCACATTCATCCAAACGATGCCATCGCCGCCGCAACTAGGGTTGTAAATAGATCGAATATGGACTGGATTTGCCCGTATTTGATCCGATCTGATCCAATAATTTAACGGATATTTGATTTTTAAATCCATATTCGATTTGTTATGTTATCGGATATCCAATCTGAAATTAAAGAAATTAGGAAAATAAGATTAATATTGAAATTAACTTCTTTTTTTTCCCATTTTTTCCAATTCTTGAATGGTTTTAATAATTATAACTTTTTCAACCTTTTTAATTTTTAGTCAATTGGATTGAAGTGAACAAGAAATTGCTTACCCATTTATTGACTCACTTATTTATAGAGGATGTTTTCAAGTATTTTATTATTAACTTTCGATGTAGGATAAGAATTCATTTGATTTGGTTATAGTACATTGTACATTTGGTTTGGTTATAGTACAATTGGTTTGACTATAGTGTATTTTATTATTATATAAATAGTTATTTATAAATTATTAAATTAATCATTTTTCCTACCTTTTACTGATTAATAAAAATTTAAAACTCTCCAAATATTTCAATTAGTACTATTATACTATATCTTGTTTTTCGAATATATTTATTTTCTTAAACTCTTAAAACTGCATTTGGTACTATAATTTGGATGTATTATTAAATAATTTCTAGATTGATTAAAAATTTAAAATAATATTAAAATAAGAAAATATATTTTTATTTTTTTAAGCTAGGCTTTGTCTAGACTCTCCTAGCCTAAAACTTCCATATCTCGCAACGCATTACGATCTTTAGAACACTGTGTACGCGTGAATTGATTTTCTTAGTTTTTTTTTTATGTTTTGAATTTGATGAAGTCTTTATTCTAAATTTATTTATTTATTTTAGTAACAAATAACATGCCATAAAAATATTTTACCGACTCAACTATTTATAACAAGTCGAATCGGATTATCCTATATTCATATTTAATCAATTTAGTTAACAGATTATCAGATTCGATCTTGATCGTCATCAAATTCGAATTGGATTCGGATCAATATTCAATCCGTTGACAGCTCTAGCTGCAACAAACACCTTCACAACAACTGACACCACCATCTCCAACACAACCACCTCAACCGCAAGCACCAGCGGTGGCAGAGGACACCAGGAATACTACTGTTGTTGTGGTGGAACTTTTCGGGAAACAACTCCCAACCTTCAAGGATGGTAAAGATTCATTGGAAGCAGATGATTGGATGGTCCGAATAAATTTTTTTGACCTCATTGACTGCCAAGACACTAGGAAGGTTATTTTTGTGACATTTATGCTTAAGAAATGCGCTATGCATTGGTGGGACTCAACCTCAAGGTTAAGGGGGAGCGAACTCATGTAACGAATTCAATGAACAATTCTCAAGAAAGTGCTACCCTACGAGTATCTACAATCAGAAGGAGAAGGAGTTTCTCAATTTAGTTCAAGGCTTGATGTCTTTAACTGAGTACAAGCGAAAATTTGAGGAGTTATCCCATTATGCCTCTAACCAAGTAAACACTGAGGAGAAAAACGCGAGATGTTTTGAACAGATAATCTAAAGCATGCATTGGTAATACGAAATTACCATGAAGTGTTAGCAAGAGCATAATTAGCAGAATTCAAGTGTTGCACTAGTAGGAGAACAAACAAAATGTACAGCCAAAAAAATGCATATGAGAGGATTACAATGAAAAAGGAAAGCAAAAATTCGTAAGGAAGTATAAAGGAGACCCAAGTACAAACAATTATCAACCGTATCCAGTTTGTGGCAATTGCCAAAAGCATCATGCTGGAGTATTTCTCATGGGTACTGGTGTATGCTTCAACTATGGTGAAACAAGACATATGGAAAAAATACACCCCAATGAACATGTAAGTACTTCCTTAGAAGTTGTTATACCCTCAGGATAAGTGTTAGGTGCAAATCATATAGTGGGGACAGCTAAGGTAGAGATTGATGGTAAATCAATATAGACGAACATATATGTCTCGAACATATATATGTTGTTATGCAGCACTTTCGGAAAATATGTTTATGAGTCCATATGTATGTTCTAAGTTTTGGACCGAAATTCTAGTAACACTATGCACGTAAACCATATAGCACCGAAGTTCGATATAGTTTTCGTGTCTCCTTTATGCAAGTTCTACAATTCCAAAAGTTATATGATTAGAAATTTATGAACACATATATTCTTATTGAGATTTTCTCACCCTGAAGTTTTCCTCCTTTTAGGCAACTAAGCATTGGGAAGTTTGAAGTTTGGACTTGGCCGTGGTGTTGGAAATAAATTTGAAGTTTCTTTTAAGTTTTCTTTCCGAATGAAATTTTAAGTATCATGAACAAGTTATTTTTTTATAAGTTGACTTTCTTAATTTATGAAATGAATTTTAAATAATTTCTTAAGTATTATCTTTTTGTGGCCATCGGTTTTTAGGACTCGGATGTTACATAGAGCTAGTAGAAGCCATCTACCACCCAAAGTACAATCACAATACATTGATGGCATGTTAGTAAAAATTAATTTCTTTTTCTCAATACCAACTAGGTTTTTAATTGCTCGACATTAACATTTTCCATCATGTCTAACTAATTGAAGGCTAGTCAAGCTCTTTCTTAGGTGCTGTAATTGATCGGATCATATTGACGAAATAATTATAGTTTCACGGTAAACGAACAAGTTTGATTTTGTCATACCACGTGACATTTTTCATCACATGTATTGCTCGATACATTGCTAGATGTCAATTTAGGACGACGGATGTGAATTGATGATAAATTAAAAATGGGTATTTTAATTTATCAATTTTGATTAGATCAAAACAATAATTCACGTCACTAGCATCATGATCAGGAACCTGATGGGTCATACACAAAAGGAGAACCAGAAGAATGATATTCTCAATTAATTAATTAGATTAATTAAATATTGAATTAGATTAAGTTTAAGAGATGGACCAAACCCACTTGACTTATATTATTAAGCCATTAGATTTTTGAAAAAATTGTAGAGAACAATATTCATATTCTTGCTAGTACAAGAAAAGAGAGACTATAATTCTCTCATTCTTATTTCCTGTGTGGATTTTCATTGGAAGCTAGATAATTGGAGAGTCGTGGATTGCAGATCATGATTGTTCGTGTTCTAAAACTAGCAAGAGAGTTTGCAAAATCTAAAAAATGTATAATTCTCTATCAATGTTTCTATCTAAACACAAAACAGATCCTTTGTGAGAATTGAAATTATTTTATTTCTCGATATGCATGTTAAGTAAATTCTGAACAATGGTATCAGAGTCTACTTTGTGCTTGTTAGAAATTGTTTTACATGTTTGAACAATCAAAAGTTGAATGTTGATTTCTTATTTCTAGAAATTTTAAAAAAAATTAAAAAAAATTCGAAAAATTTGTTCAAAGCAGAGGTAGAAGCGACTAGGCGATGAACGCGGCTCCGACAAGGCAACAACACATGCTGCGCGGGATTACAATGAGCTGCGTAGGGGTGCTCGCTGCTGCTGTCATATGCGGTGGCTAGCGCCGTAGCTTTCAGGAAGCAGTGCCGCACTACTGTGATTGTCGCAGCAGTACCGTCTGTACCTGCTTGCAGCGGCGACAATATAACTCGAGGTAGCGTTAGACTGTTATGAAGTAATTGAGAACGATAAGTGGGTAGCTGATTGAAGTGTAATTCTGTTATTAAGCAGGTATATTGGGTAGTCTGTTAGTCGGTTAATTCTGTTAGCCATTAGGAGACGATTCTTGGCGCCAAGTAAGAATTTAGTTGGAGAATTGCAAATAAAGGCTGTCTTGTAATTGATGTAAAAGGGCATTCGGGAATTAATACAATTTCTCAATTTTTTCTTCTCTCTGAAATTTTGTTTTTCTGTACCTCTTCTTCTTCCCTCTTCTCTGAAATTCCATCTCTCGTGCAACTTCATAACATTGGTATCAGAGCTCTCGATCCTCGGGGATGGCGGATGGTACACGAGATCACAAAAGGCTGGAAGCACTGGTTAAAGAAAATGATCAGAAAATCTCAAAGTTTGAATTTGCGATGTCAGAAATTAAAAGCATGATCAATAGCCTCACGTTGCAACAAAATGAGTTGAGAACTCAAAATCATGTTCCAGAGGTGGTAACTCAAATGGATAGCCATGGGGGTCTGGGTAATTACTCGACAAAGCTTGATTTTCCAAAGTTTGATGGTGATGATGTGGATGAATGGTTGTATAAGGTGGATCAGATTTTTTTACTGGATCGTACTCAAAACTCGAAAATACAGATGGTTTCGATGCACTTCTGTGGTGCTGCAATGCATTGGCATAAGGCATATATAAAAACCAAAGGAAGAACACCTGCGTGGGAAAAATATGTGACTGCTTTACGAAGTAGATTCGAGGAGAAGGCTTATCAAGATCCTATGGCAGAGTTGAAGAAACTCAAGCAAGTTGGCACTCTTCAGGAGTATCTTAAAGATTTTGATTTGTTGCTAGATAAATCCCAACTTAATGAGGATCAAGCTGTAAGTTGCTTTCTTGCTGGCCTTAGGTATGAAATAGAGATATCTGTGAGAATGTTTAACCCAAAAACTCTCCAAAATGCTTATGCACTTGCTCGGATTCAAGAAGCTTTGTATAATGATCCTTCGTACCAAAACAAAAACCATTTCTGAAATTCCCATAACCAAAACACTT